>DWAO01000349.1:0-27108 GCA_018230605.1 Heliconius congener
TAAATTTAAATAAATATTTCATTTCCTAGAGTGGGGATCAAACCCACAACCAGTCAATTTTACAGTCACACTTTGTGCCCCTGCGCCGCGACTGGCCTCAAACATACATTTGTTTTTATGATAAATATACTGACTCTTATGGATTTCATGAAAGAGTCCGTTGTGGCACGACGGCACAACGTTTGACTATAAATGCGATGGTAATGTGTTCGATACTTACTCGAGAGTATTAATTATTTTCATTTCCCTTCTAAAAAAATAACGCTCACAAAGTAACTCAATATTTTCTTAACTGATCAGTTAAATCCGAACCTCCAATTGTTGTTACAAATCAAAGACATCACAGTAATATAGCTAAACGTTTTGTCGTAATCTATTAAGCGTTGACTGTTCACAGGAAATATTTAATGGTGGACATCCTGTTCGTCGCTACGATGCCATAAAACAACCCATTGTTTTATTAGTCTTGGAATTAGCTCAGTTTTACCAATTTTCTATGCTATTTTATGTGTAATTTTCTATGCTATATTTATCGTATGATTTGGCTTATTGATCTAGTTATTCATTGCAAAAATCGCAGTTTCGATGTTTATCTATAAAAATATATTTTATATAAATTTAGAAATATATAATATAATTTAGAAATATATAAATACATCGATGAAGAGCACAGTATTGATAACATTTGAGGAAGGTCATCGAAAAAGCATGAGGACTTCCCGGAAGGCATATATGAAAATGTTGGTGATAGTAGCCGAGGCGAAACAGGTAGCCTTTAGAACGGAGAACGGAGTACGTTCTCTGTTGTAGCCACATAAAACATCCAGTAGAGAAATACATATTCATTTGTCCAAAACATATTTTCCGCAGCGTTATTTGATCAATATAATAAAAATCAGTTTTATAATTAAATACGTTGTTGTTACATAGATTTCATGTTTAATTTCAACTATAGAGACCTGTTATTCCGTATAAATTTTAATAACATATCATAGAGAAAAACTTGCAATTAATTTTCGGTTTAGGTTACAGTACGATGTGATTTGTACACATAATTACCTATTTACCTTTATACAAATTATAAGACAGGGTTAAATGAACATAGTTCTTATAATATAAATCAAGTTAAATCTTAATCAATTTTAATCTTTTTGTATATAGTTGGTGTATGCTGTTAGGTTGGAGACAAACGGAAGAACATACTCTATTCCCGTGAAATTTGCGACGGCTACGTTGTTCCTTCAGGAAGGAACAGAGGCAGGACTCAAAACTAGGCTTACGACTGTCAATCAGGCTATGGGCACAACATTGTTATCTACCCGCAACTAATCCAAAAAAAAACAAATTAATAATATTTCTAAGTTAACCTATTTATATATAAATTAAACAATTTTGTAAAATTCTAGACATTAACACGGTACTTAAATAACTTAAAATTATATATTTAATATTTATAATTTCGCTCATTTAAATATATAACGAAGTTAAATATAACACCTGCTTAATTACCTTTAATGTTATTCAGAATAATTATTATATACTGTCAGATTAACAAGCTTTTGTTATATTTAAATTAAAATTTATTGTTGTCATTGCGTTTTAAATAGGTGAATACATAAATATGTAAATATTAAATAAACCAGTGGATCAGCGTCTCGCTGTAAACACGGTATTTGTATTTTCGATAGGAATAGTTTTTTGCAATTCACGTCGCCACCTCAGCAAGACAACCAAGTTTCACCACTCTTCGCCCAATATCTCAGCCGGAATGTAAGCAAAATATTTTCTGTAATACATTACCTGGAATGAGAAACGAACCCACTGTCATTTCACTACGGTCAGTCGATATATCGATATCACTAGATAGATAGATATTATTAATCTAAGTATGCAACCACGCAGACAAATGATAACAAAATCCTAATATCATAAATAATACTTAGTATAATAAGAAAAATATAAAAATATTTTATACTAAGTTACAAAAATAAAAATTTAAGTATATTGAAATTGTATTATGACAAATGTTTATATATACAAAAAAACTCCAGCTGATATAGCCAACTAGTCTGTCTGTCCACACAATATAACGACCGCAAAGGATAATTTTATTCAAATGCAGACTATAGAAATAAAACTTGTTTGGAGCTAAGTTGCTATTGTAATGTAAATTTGACCCAAGAAGCTTATGACATTCGATGAAAGAAGCTGAAAAAGCTTTATTATGGATACAAATACTAAAAGTATAGTAAAATATGAAAATAAAATATGATGTTATGAGTTCAAAATCCTAAAATTGGTTTGACTGTATGTGTACATTTGTTGATTTTGTGTATTTTTATTAAAAATATAAGAAATTTAATTTAAGGCTATTCTAATGTCTATGTTGAATAGAAAAAAAGTTTAAAAAAAAATGTATGCAATAATATCTAATATACGTGATAAATGAACTTCAGAGTAAATTTTTACGAGGTGTCTCTGATAAAAATATCAATTATACTTATTTAGAAACTTAGATTGGACCATAATTTTTTTTATTTTGAATAAAAATACACAAAATTAACGTATGTACATACATTCACTAGGTAAAAACATATTAACAATCTATCAAAACTTAAATTCGAAACTGGAACTGCCAACGCGATGGTTACGCAATCATAAATCCAAATAAATCTACAGAAAGTAAAATGGAATACACTATACCTAACATACACTTGTACCAAGTCCCACATCTAATAAGGAATTACAAGCAAAATTCGCAAGTACGTACTAGAAACTTGCTCTAGTTACCGATAAGGTGCAATCATTAAAAAATGTTTTGTCGAAAGCTCCCTTACGTATTTGGTATAGAATAGAATGGAGGTCAACACTATTAACTTGTAGCTATCTCTAAAAGCATATTCAGACAGCTCCAAACCAAGTAGCGATAGCATAAAATATTTATTATTTATTTTTATTTTATTAATATTTTTCGTGTTTTAATTTTGTAATTTGACTACCAGACGATAATTATATTTAGAGTAGCAAAAAACATAAGATTCTTTCAAGTTGTCTTTAAGTAAGTAAAAAGGAAAATTAAAAACAAAATACGATTGCAACGCAATACTTAAATCTGATCAGATTCAACACGGAATGCCTGAAGAAAATAACTAATTTTATAGAACAAAAATGTCTTAATAGACTTAGTGTTTATTGTCTGTATACTAAGTTCCTTAGGTTCCCTGTAAAATCTGATTGAGAATGTAATAAAAAATTAACGAGATTACCCTTATACAGAAAAATTACACGATGTAAAAAACACAATGAAAATAAAAAAAATAATTAATAAAAAACGAGTTACTAACATATAATGCTTTAAAGTCGTTAAAGCAATCAATCAAACGCTAAGCCACTTAACTTAGAATGTACACAACGACATCGCAGAATTTACTTCGAGAAAAACTTAACAAATTTAATTATTCCCCATCAATGGTTTCGAATTTACGAAGAAATTTCACGCTGATTATTTTTCATCGCCGAATTTCTTTCAAGGAAATTGTTAAACAACTTATTTGTGCGCAATTTGTGAATTAAGCAGGTCCATATAAGTTAAGTATGAATAAATGTGGAATGTTTAAACTTTCGTAAAAACACAAAGCTAAACGTCTGAATTTTCAAACAAGTACTACATAAACGTGTAGTATTATTAAAATCTACAGTTATGAATCCTTTGACTGTAACTTAGTTCACTTTGAGAGTCAGAAGTCATGGAAAGTTGGAGGTTTTAGAAACAGAATAAAAATTTAATTATTATAAAATGTAATGTTAAATAGGACAACGATTAAATATTAATGAATACAGTTAACAACAACAACTTCTCTTAACTATTGTGGTGTTAACCCAAATAACCTAATGATCAATGCATTTTCCCAGTCAGTTCAGATTCAGATTTAAATAAAACTATTTCATATAAAATCGAATAAGCTATATGGATCTTATACTTAATATAGATAAGAACACGTAAAAAGTAATTTTTTTTGCCTACAGTACCCAATATTAACATTGTAAGTGTGCAGTTTGGCCACATTCCTAATACAGCCCTCGTGCTATCTGCACCAGATAGCCGGTCTACTTCACATTTCATGTATTTATTATATTTTTACATAGCCAAAAATTGTGTTGCCACATGAAAAATTGTATACCTATGTTTCGTCCGTCATCTATATGTCGTAGTCATATCCTGGAATTGACGATATAAAGTCGATCTTTTACTTTAATTATGTATGTGCTTTATAGGCTCTAGGTCTTAATATACAGAATACACGTCAAGTTTCGCCAGTAGCCCTCACATGATGACGTGATGCGCACGACAGTGTGTTTATGTGTTGTAACTAATCAATGTATGTGCACATATATGAGTGACCATATAAAATCAGCGAGTATAAAGAAATAAAGAGAACCATAATAACTTTTTAATTATTAAAAATGGTATAAATACATGTTACATTTAAGTAAAATTCAGGTCAATTTATGTTTAATTTCATTTTGTTTAGTATTTGCACGACATTATTTGCTTTCCACAAAAATAGAGAATGTCAATGTTCCTTTCATTACAACTTTTGAAGAATTCTTGATATTATACCTTTTTTTAGCTTCACATTGTATCTCGCATATAGAATGTAGCTAGAGGAAAGCTAATGTTAAGACGCTCAGTTCAGTTTTAAATCAAGCTACAATTGTCTTACAGATTTACATTTGACTTCCGATGCCTTTAATGGGATACTTGTAACTTTATGGGCAGACAAGATATCAGAACAAACAAGTTTCTGATTGCTAGTAACGACTCTCGTCTTATGTTAGATTGACTATCGGGACGCGCTGTCTAACGTGCTCCGGAAGCATGGAACAGGTCATTTGAATATGTATGTATCTTTAAATTTGTGATCGCAGTAAACTTTTTTCTAGCTTCACGATGTATTCCGCATAATGCATATAGCAAGGTAGGCAAAGGGAACCCGCCATTCCCTTTACCGGTGTAAAGGGAATGGCGGGTCTTACTTTCGAGATATTGCTTGTTGAGTGGTTGAACTCAATTTATTTCTTTTTAATCGTCTTCCGTGAGGAGGAGGTTAAGAAATCGACTTATTTATGTTGATACTTGATATAAATATATATATAACTTGGAACATTTTCATTGGTTTAGAAGTTTTGGTGTTATATAATATATTATAAAAATAATTCTTATATTGCTCTGCATCAAAAAAAGCATCACTTGAAAAAAACAGAGCGTGTTATTCACACACTTTAAAGATCAACGTATTATTGATGCAAACTCTAATACTGTAACCATCACAAGAAATGTTGAATTGAATATTTCTATTTCAGATTTGCAGACTCTTTATTTGAAAGCTTGCACTTCATGGGTATGTAATACGTACGATAACCATATTACAGAAAGAAATAGGATAGTCCACAATTTTGCTCATTTTATGCAACAATTAATTATTTGAACTTGTTGAAATATTGCACGCAGTTGATGCAATTATAAATTGCAAATAGCTTTTTTTAAAGTGCAAACGTTATTGATGCACCGAATGAGCGACATATATATCTTTCTGTATCTTTTTCTCCGAACTGAAAGAATAATTTATGCTTATGAAAAAAAATTCACTTTCATGGTCTTTTCAAAGCCAGCATCTGCATATGTGTAACAGATTTTAAACGCGTTTGACTGAACGGGCTATGACTTCAAAGTTTAAGTCTCATTTAAAATAACAATCCACTAAAATAAAGGTACTTTTGGTATAGTTCTACGGGACCAGATTCCTTTAAAACATCCAATTCAAATTTCTTGACAAAGGAGTCGAAGGACATATATTATTGAGTATGAGTAATCACCGAAAACACATCACAGGCCATGGTGACGTAGCACCAAAGGGTTCCACTATACGTTTGTGGGTTAAGTGCGGCGTTTAGTTCGGCCACTCAACACTCTATGTCTGCAAAATTGGGCAGAAAATTGGAAATAAAGTGTCTTAACACTAACTTCAGTCGGCCTTCCCTACTGTTTGAGGAATAAAGCGTGAAGCTAAATAAAACACAAAGTTTCAATGTATTAGACAAATGAATAGACACTAGATATAGCCACCCTTATAAAAGCGCACTCGGGTCAAATAGCGAGTAGACGGCAGAGCGGCTTGGCAAACACAAGTTGGTATTAGTTTCATTTCGTTCGCACCCGACAAATTTCACTAGAATAAAATTCCTCTCAAGTAAATTTACATATTACATACACTGACAGACGTAACAAGTTTAAATTCTGTTCTTGTCAAAATGTACTTAAAAAATATACGATAAAGATATAGTCGTAAAGAGAAACAAGTAAATTGTTAATTATATAAAAAATGCTATTAAAGGAAACAACATATATTTTAATACAAGCAACACCTGTAACTTGCAAAGTTATCAAAATGAACTTAGTTATACATGATTATCTTTATATCATCACCCTCTTATAAACCCTTCTACATACCTTAGAAAATCAATAAAAAATCTCCTGCATTCAGCAAGGACGATTAAGACATTTCGTTGGATGGAGGAACTCAACGCCGCTGTGTTTTCTATGCAAATTATCACGAAGAAACTTCACAATTTTTTTATACATCACCTGAGGCAAAAGTAATTTCTAGAGCAATTTAGCACATTAGCTCTCGGACATATGCGCTTATCAATAATTCGCTTCGCAAAATTAATATTGCATGGAAATTACCACACAGCCCATCTTGGCGTTGCAAATTAATGTAGCATCCTTTTATTTATTTATGTTTCCATATTACTATATATAATCTATTCTAATCTAACGAAAGAAAGTGTATTGTATTTTTATAATATATTTTAACATTTATTTCCACAATCAATGTCGGTGGGCTAAAAACTGAATGTTTATTAAACACGTTATAATCTCATAGAGTTCATATTATCTAGTATATCACAAATATAGAATTATGATATTTTTACATACTAAAGTACAAGTAAGAAAATAATATGAATATTTCATATAAGTCAGAAATTTAAATAAAACTAAGAGAAACTGTACTGTGACTGTGATGGTTCGATTCTAATACGGGGTAGTGAATTATTTTCATTTCTCTGCTCCGGGAGACAAACTTGAATGTGTGAACGAGTGGAATAAATGAAAACGGAAGGCCTTGACACTAGGTTCCCTCTGCCCTCCGCAGGGAGGGAGGAGTCCCTATTGATACGTAGAAACATTTTGTGTTTACATATCCATTTGGATATAAACTAATATGGCTATGTCGTCAGCAGTTCTGAGAAAATTATTATGGAAGTCGTGCCTTATGTGTTTTTAACGCGTTTACTATTAAGAATATTGTATATATATAATGTTATGCTTCACTCTTTGTACGCTTTTTATGATCAAAGTTCCATTGTTGGTAGCTCGCATATTTCTTTGTTATTTATTCTAAAAATTAAGTACTAACGTCCCTTTTGCTTTCGACAGTGGTCTTAATATACAAACAAACGAATTTAAAAAGTTTCTTGAAACCAAAACATTTATTTCTGTTAACAGAACCTGCACCTGCCGTAGAAATAACTATCATACAAATATAACTAAAAATCTATATGAAGTAAAGCTTTAATATTGAAAAAGAAACTCAAAATAATATATAATTATCAATTTACATAAATAACAAATTTCTTACTTATTGACTACAAAGTAATTATTAATCCGTTTAAGAAGACAGAAGTATTACATAAAATCAACTTTACTTTGTTAATTACAGGATCAAGACACTCGTCAGCGAGATTCAAGTGGACCTTTACAAATAATGGCCGAGTTGACTGTATAAATACGTTTGCCTTTTCAAAATTAGTTATTTCATTGAGAGGACTTTGATAGCAGAAGTAGTAATGAAAAGAAGGGTGCAGTGGATTCTTTACCATAAATATCTGATTGATGTAAGCAGATTCGAATTTGTTGATTATTTCTCACAAATGCAGCTTCACGATACATCCCGCGTATAACATAGCAGGGCTGGCAGAAGGAACCTAGTGTTAAGAAATTGCGTTTCCCACTTTCCGTCCAATATTTGAGACATTGTGCTTTGAGTGACGAAACTTAACACCACATTTTGTCTTGTTACCCCCACTACCGTTGTCGCGTCTATAATCAGAAGCGTTGCTTACGGATCATGTCACTTGTAAGAAAATATAAAGTAAATAGGAAAACGGAGTGTCACAACAGTAAGTTCTAGCAGCCTACCCGCCTAGCGTGTAGCATTACGCTACTAATAAAAGAGAAGCTATAACAAATGGACATATGAACTAAACAATTATTTAAAAACTTTCCACTTAATAAAATAAAATCGAAAGAAATCATACTTACCATCGCTTTTTATGCGAATACCTCAAGGCTCACGAAATATACCCAGGAAAGGTTACTTGGCTACCAAGGCTTACCTGAAACAAAGTTAACATTCTATGAAACAAAAACGTCAAGACATAAGTCGCTAGGGACTGAAAGGGGAAAATATAAAAAAAAAAATACATGTAAATGCCACGTTTGGGATCTCACGGAATTGAGAATGTTCATAGCAAATGGTGACGGGTGTCAGTGTCCTTGTTTCTCCTCCGTTTTTTTTTTCGTTAAAATATACCGTATTGGTTTGATGAAAAATGGATGAAGGGTTACGGAGCTTCATATTGTAATAATAAAGTTGCGGTCGCAAAAGTTACGTATGGATATTTTATTTTCTTCGGACCTTTCTCACGTTTTAGATAGGCATTACAGATGGACTAGTGACATTATCCATATTCCACTTAAATTATTGATACAAATTAATTTTCAATTCTACACTATAATACACACAATATAAATAAAATACGTGATCGAATGAACAAAATTAAGATGTGTTTGTGTCATATCCATTGCGCTAAATGAACCAACAAATATGTTAGTAAAAAAACATAAGAACATTAATTTTAAAAAGAATTTATTTCTTTTTCATTACAAGAAAATAAAAAAAATAACACCCTTAAAAAAGTAGCTCAAGTGACGTAACAAATAAAGAAGCTCATCAAAATAATTTGCCCCGTTGTTAGAATAATCCGAGGAAATTTAAAACGAGTCTGTAATAGAAAGTCGCAGAAGAATCTTAATCTTATCTGTGGTAAACAAATTACTTCAAAACTGTTTTTCTTTAAGCTCCTGCCGGAAGCCGTTTCCCTATTACCGTCGCTTCTTTATTCTACAAATAGCTTCTGCTACTTAGTTAGCCTTTACGCAATATTATAAAAAATCCTGTAATGTTCAAGAACATAAGAAAATGTTGAAGCGTCGAGAAGAGCTCGCGAAATCATTTTGTGAGTTAAGATTAAGTTTTTCGAACTTGAAAAAAAGATAACTTTCAACAACTTATCTGGAGCAATGTCTTAAATAGAACAATGTTTTTTAAATGTATTTATATCTGTATGTGTGTATGTGTGTATGTATATTATTTTATGTCTGTATTTGTGTGAGAAATAATAATTTCATTATAAGCAAGTAAATTAGTTGTTGAATTTTTTACAGAGTAAAGCGCCGAAAAAAATCGAATAATGCCGATTATATTGATATTTTAAGATATAAAAATAAAATTTAATTTAATATTATTATAACGAAGGCAATAACAGCTACAAAAACCAGCGAAAAACTTCCCATACTTCAAAACCCCAACTAAAATCTCATTTCTGAATCTTTCAGTTTATTAATTTCCGATACCCTTAGGCTTTCCCCCAAATATTTTTATGCGCGAACATCACGAGCCTGTTCGGATTCCCAACGAATTCCAAAGATCAACAGTTAATGAAATAGCTCGGTTTAATCATCCCTTGTCGGACTTATCCGAAACCTAAGCGAGCCTTACTTTGAAACTCGATTAAAATTTTAATTGGACATACTTGGTGACATTTTGCCAAAATTTTGGACCAGATCCAGAAGTTGACAAGAGGACACAACCCACGCAGATGAATAAATTATTTATAATGTATCGATCCATATATATAGATAATGTCAATTTAAGTAGGTGTATATGAATTTTTTAAAATATCAAATCTTCCCTGCTGCAGAACTACTGCAATAGAAATTTCGGAGCGAGGCTGTATTTGGCCAAGCATTAAGTCTTTTTTCTTAATTAGGGTACCCATAATTTGTTATATTAAAAACTATTAGATATTGAATGATCTAAAAGCAATTATTAACTCCATAAAGCTACTATATAAGAAAATCTTTTATATCGCATACAAATTTGCAATTCAAAACGAAACCCTTAAATCTGCTTAATCGCGTTTATTAAATATAACATTTTTAGTGTTACCAGAAGTACTGCAAAATATTCAAAATAACGTGATGTCTAAAAAAATATAATAAGTCCGGAATGCCTGTACAAAGTGCCTACACGATTAATCCACTAAAAGAGACTCATTTAAAAATCTACTTATACACAAACCAGCATCACTTAATTCAATCATTTACGTACATATGCCCAAATCCAACAGCGATTTTCATTAACCTTGGCACATTTAATTAGATATCGACTCTGATTCTGACTTTCATTTATCAGTATTTCAAGCTGTCTTATTGAAACTTTTTCAATCATCAGTTCGGGTACTTATACGAGTATTTCGATTGAAAGAGCTTTTTTTAAATCTTCCCCTCTTTTTAAACCTTGGCTCTGTCGGTGTTTAAGATTGCGTAATATTTTAGTTGTAGATTAGCGACCCGCTTGCGACTTCGTTCGCTCGAAAGTGACATCACCATTTTATTTATGAATCGATTGAAATAAAACCAACACTAAGTGTTAGGTGAAGTTCACTAAAGACAAAAGCCGTCTTCGATTTTAACGAGCACAAACGCACAGAAAAATATTTGTAGCTAGTATCTTAATTGTGGCATGGTAACATCTGTAAGTTTATAACCAATCCTTAATAAATCAAAAGATTAACACTTTCTATACATATATATGTACATAAAAAAGGTTCCCAGGACTGACTGACAAGTTTCATATTGGGTTCCATCAAACACGCAATGTCATCGTATAGAGCGAAATGAACCTGTTCTTTAAAACCACCTGTCTCAAATAACTAGCAACATGCAAGATCAAAATCTGCTGAGATTTTATTAACACCTTGCCTTAGTCTAAACAAATGTCCACCATTTGGTTTGTGGACGCTACTGGTTTGGTCGCGTGTTAAATTTTACGGTTTTTAAGACTTTTAAAAAAGTTTATCTTGAGTATTTACTAAGTAGCACGCTACTTGTATTTGTAGCACTATACATTTTAACTTTAATTGTGAAGGTTAAAACAAAAGTAACATTTTTTTTAATTAAGCTTGACATAAATTTAAAAAAAAAAAATTATGTCAAGCCTAATTTATTAGGAGATTTACAAATGTGCAGAAAAATAGAAAACAATTAAAGAGTGACATTTTATTTTTAACTTTCCAAAATTACGTAAACAAATAAACTTTTCGTGTTTTTCAAACGTAATAGCAACATTATCTATCCAACTACTAAGATCCTACGACAAAATGATAGACTAACAGTATTAAACACTTATAATATGCAGGCAATAGGTACATAATATTAAATATCTCATCATAATCCGCACTAGATTCAGCGTAATCTGGGATAAGCTCGACGACGCGGACAAGTCACGTCATGATATTAGCCAAATCTAATAACTTATGCATACATACGTAGATATATAGCATTTATAATGTAGAAATGTCGATTTTGTACATGAAAGATCTCTTGATCTAAGATGTGTTCTGTACAATAAAAAAAATTAGGTCGGTTATGGGAGTTAAAAAAAGCACTTTGTCTGTCTGTCTGTTTATTTGTTCTCCAACCATGAAAAAACTACCGGACAGAAATGGATAATATTGTATGGTGACAACTTAGGACCTGGATGTACATCTTCTATTTATCTTTTGGGTTTCATCCCGATTTTCATTTTACTTTCCTTGTAAAAAAAATAAAATCCGAAACTTACAAATTACTTAAAATAACGATAACTACTGCATAGAAATGAATGAATTTTGGCACGGTAATGGCATAGCTCTAAGCTTAATGCAACTTATAGGATAGTTTTTATTATGAAGAATAAATAAATTTTAGCAGGAAAAATGAAATCGGACACAATCAAATAAGAGAAGCTAAATTTTAATTAAAATTGTTAATATTAAGACGAATGAGCGATTTATTTTTTCTTATTTATTTGACCGCAAATTAAAAGGAGAAAGTACAATTTATGTTTTTTAATCGAACATAAATTTTATTTTAAGCGACAAAATTGGTGACATTATAACTTCACTTTTACCATATATAAAGGGGGTTACAGACAGGACTGGCAACATCTTAAGAAGAGCTTCCATAAAAACTGTATTCAAGCCCAACAACAAAGTGAGCCAATACTTGAGACCAGTGTATATAAACTAGATTGTGACTGTGGTTTATCATACATCGGCCAAACAAAGAGAAGCATCTGTATTAGGGTGAAGGAACACATCTTCAATATTAAGAATGGGCATGTATTGAAGTCAGCATACTGTGGATAAGTCCATTGTGTGTGAGCATACTGTGGATAAGTCCAGCCATTACATCAGGTTTGATAAGCCCCAAATCCTTGCTAAGGAAAACAGATATATTCTTAGAATGATACGTGAGGCTATTGAAATACAAAATGATCCTAATTTTAATAGAGGAAGGTTGGAAACTTTCTACCACCTGGGAGCCACTCACAAAATTACGCATCAGCAAATAGAAAGGCAGACAGACAGATTCCAATTTTAAAATAGTTTGTTTGTGTTTTAATATCGTGTAATATAATAATAACCATTTGCATTTGAAAAAACACTATTATTTAGAAGTTTCAAACAGTTACTACAATTTCATTGATATGTCTGTATACTCGTAGATAATTTAGCTCTGTAATTTAGTTTTCCATCAAGTTCTTTGTATATTTACTACTTTCTATGTATACTATATAAAAAATGTAAATAATTTTCCCGATTGAATTGTTCAATGAAATAAAGATATTTGAACACAATTAACAAGACATAATAGATTTGTGCTTTAAAACTTATGAATCGGTATTCGATTATACAATTTAGAAAACCGTTCATATATATCTGTATATTAGTTTAATTCAAAATCAGTAAATATTGCGGAAATTGAAGATTTTATTATATGTTAAGTTTATCAGTAGACTTTTTTTATATTACTTCAGACTGTATCCCGAATATAACAGGGTAAGCAGAGGGAACCTAGTGCTAAGACACTCCATTCCCTACCTCCGCCGAATTTTCGAGGGATCGCGTGTTGAATGGCGAAACTCAGCACCGCGCTTTTGCCTTGGTACCAGAGCGTAAAAATGCAAATTATTAATAAATAATGGGAATCGAACTTCCAACCGTCACAATACATTCAAACGCTTGGGGAAAAAGCATGATTATGCCTTGTGATCATTTAAGTCAATGAAAAAAATATCAAGAGAAACAGATAATTATCCTTTTGAATCTGTATCATCGTGATAAAATATATATTTTTCGTATTTATATAATGAAGGTATAAACTAAAAATAGAACGGAAAATCTCCTGAAGAGCTAAAAAAAATGTAGCGAAAAACCTAAAATAAACAATTTCACATAAAGCGCAGCATAAACAAATAATCGCAATTAACTTAGTGCTCAATAATCCTGCAATCTATTTTACGGCTTTTAACTCATTTCGTGTTCATATAAAAATTCTGGTGCAATTCAATTTAAAATCAATGCAAACAATCCTTTTACACTTCCATCCATTAGTATGTGTACATTTGTGAAACTATTTAAATTTATGAAATTGAATTTTTTTTTACTCTATTTGTGTAGACTGAAATATATCACATATTTCAAATATAAACAATAAAAGACTTGGGACGTTTCAAAAAAATTTTTTCTTCTTATTGTACGATGTTATTAACACACATTCTAAAACACAATAATTTTAACTTCTCTATATCTATACTAAGAAACGCAGAGAGTTGTGTCCAAATAAAAAATATCATAGAATTAACGGGGCCATACCACCATCATTACTAATATTTTTTTCTAATAACAAGCATCACAACACGGCGTGTGCGTCGAAGTGCATTAACGACATGACCTAGTTTTAAGTGATTTTGACGTTTTGCCAGCCAATAACCGCAGCTGTTGCGATATCACAAAGCAGATAACATATTACGTATATTCATAAAATATAATATACATATAATATACATAGATATTGAACATTAATCTTAATATATGGGGTTTTTAAAATTTGAAATTGTTAACTTTCACTTTCGTTCGGTAATCGATTGAATTATGAATATTTTTTTTGTTATATAATAAATTTTATATTCTGGTTTTAAAACCGTTTATACTTATTTTGTACCGTGTAACAACAAAACAAATTCGAACATATCGTAATCCCTTCGCCGTGATGGCGCATAGCTATCGAATGAAGACCTACCGATCACAGCTCGTACGGTTTCATACATTAAAGCTATTGTTTGGTACACTGTTAATCCCGAGAGATTACTGACAATCATGGAAAAATTGACGTTTTTGTGAGAATGTTTTATTTTATATTGCTATCAATTTTTTTGGAGCGAGTCGTGGTGCAAGAGCACAAAGAATGACTGTAAACGAGACAGGTTGTGGGTTCGTCCGACTAGGAGAAATATAATTTAATATTTGCATTTTCTTTGTTCTGGTATCGAGGCAAATCATGATGTTGAGTTCCGACACTTAACACGCAATGTCTTCATAATTTAAAATGGAGATTTTGGCGTAAACGGAGAGTTTTGACACTAGGCACCCTACACTGCTGTGAGCGGGATACAGGATGAAGCTAAAATATCAATAAATATGAATATAAAGATTTTTAGAAGCTGTATCACGCATATAGCACAATTAGCAGAGAAAACCAGACACTCCGTTCCTAATGCATAGTGCTGGGATTCCTGTGTTTATCTTGTCAGAACGGGGGAATAAAAATAATTCGTTACTCGAGCAGGAATCGAACTCACACCCGTCGCGCTTATAACCAAGCACCGTTGCGAAACGAGGGTAACAGATTTTGAGGGTAACAGAATATGTGGATAGAAACGTAAAGTTTTTTAATATTTTTAATATAGATAATTTTAACGATTTTAATAAAAATACAGTAGTTAGAAATTGTTCAGAGCTGCCATTAAAGCATTCTAATTGGCTAAATTACTATAATCACAGGTGAAGCTTTCCACAATAAATTAATTTGACTGAATAGTTCCTGAGATCAGCGCGTTTAACCAAACAAAAATCAACTCTATAATTATTAAAACATAAAAAAAATGTATACAAATACGAAGTAAATATAACATTATACAAAAATAAGACAAGTGCGTGTATGGCATGTAACATGGGGCTCCGTAGTTGGCGCTGACAGCTTTCGTAACAAGTTTACTTGTTAAAGTAACTTAACCGCACTAATTTCAGTTGAGTGAATCTACTAGGTGTCTGTTATACGTACACAACATAGGTTTTGAACGCTTAGTTATGAAAGTAAGTATGGGTGTTTGTTCTACTTTCACATAAAAACTACTAAGAGAATTTAGCCTATACATCAGAATAACTCATAGTCTACAATTTATATAAAGATTTTATACAACTTGTCCATAATATAACAACAATTTTAGGCAGGAAAGCGGTAATTGGCGTGTTGGAAACTAGCTATATAAATCGATAACATGGTGCGAAATGATAGTAATTCCTTTTCCTATGTAGGAAACGAATCCACAACCATCGCCTACACAGTTGAATGCTGTCTCACTGCGCAACTGTCGCCTCACAACATAATAAAAAATAATTAAAATTGCATTTTCCACAATCACTCATTCAAACATTTAAATATAATTTTATTTCATCTTGCATATAATTTTATGCGAAACTAAAACGAGTAAAAAAGTGACGTAACTTGCTTTCAACTATTTAATGTTTTAACATTTAAAAGTCCTGTAAATTTTAAAACAGATCTTTTGTGATTTAAGTTATAATACTATTCTATTTTTATCTTTTATTTTAAAATATAAAAAAATATCGATGGTATTTTTTTTCCTTCTCTGGTGCGACAAAGCTCGACGTTAATTTCCGCCACTCAACACGCAATAACTCGAAAACGGAGTGTCTTAACACTAAGTTTGCCCTGCCTTTTATTAAGGTATAAATATTCTATTAAAATTGAATACTATAGATATATAAGGCAGACATCGTAACCTATCGTGTAGGAAACGTTTCAAATACGTACATACGATAAATCAAACGCCGTGTGTGACTGATGATCGAGTTTTGTAAAGTAATAAGGCTTATACGTGAATCGTGATACGTAAGAGCTAATATAAAATGCAAGTATATACTATATTATTTTTCCTTTTTTTTTCAATTCTATACTGAAAAAAATGTGATAACTTGTGTATTAAATAGATAATATTTTCAAATTGAAGTAAGTTTGTTATTGATTTGTAGCCTATTTATTTTGTATATTGCTTGGTAAAGCAGAGGTACAGTCTGTGACTGATTGATTTCCACTCCAAGTTGGACTGGGGTTGATTTCCACTCCAAGGATTGAATTATTTTCATTTCCTCGCTATGGTAACACAATGCATAATAATAATCTTTCAAAAATTGAGCGGAAAATGAGGGAGGAAGTGTTATAAAACTAGGTTCCCTCGTTAAATTATTCCTCATTTAATAACTCAAAAAAGCGGAAAAATAGGTACCTGTACCTATATATTTTAAACGGCAGACCTATCTTAATTTAGGTAATAAAAAATAAGACGTGTCCAGATTTCATACTCTGCCTCTTTAAGTCTGATGCATTTATTTATTATGAAAAAAAATTAAAATCTAGATATAAAATGATAATTCAATATCATAACAATACTCGTATACAAAACAAACATAATAACCACTACTACAATCACATAAAAAATTCAAACATACATGGGTACTTCCTACGTACGTGAGAAGATATAGAGAAAACAATAACATCCACACTAGGAATAGAATATGAGGGAACACAAAAGTCTAAATATATTCCAAGCCTTGTTTATTGTTAGATAAGTAAAATCGATTTATGACAGCTGCTCGGTGGAACGAATAAAATATTATGCTTTATGAATGTGGCAATGTCCCTGTAATACCTGTGCAAAATTTGTAAATATATGTTCTTAGATCAAATGAATTCTTAGATGTTATGAATCTAGTGACCAATCTTTCTGCTGATAAGCTTTACGTAGTCGCTGTGTCCCGCACATAGCAGGGTAGGCAAAAGGATCCTGCGTAGAGCGTAGTGTTAAGATACTTCTGTTCACCACTTTCCACTTGATTCTTTCACTGAGTGTTGAGTGGAGGAACTGCATTGAGTTCCTTCGTTCGCGCTTTGCTTCGTTTCTGGAGCGTGCAAATAAAAATATTTAATATTTAAATTGCTCGTGTGGAAATCAAACTCACAACCTGTCGCCTTTACAGTCGTACGCTTGTGCCCCTGCGCCACGACTGACCTCTATATACGAGTTACTCTTTTTAATTTTATTTCAGTGTCACGTCGGATCCCGCATGTACAAATGGGCCGATTGAGCACCTAATTTTCTTAAATACTACTACTACTAGCTTACCACACGCTACGGTCCTCCAATGTGATCAACCTCTTCATACATGCCCTCCGGGAGGTCCTCATTCTTATGTTTGATACTGTGTTTTCGAAGGTTAACCGAGGTCTCCCCCTACCTCTCTTACCACTCACTTTTCCATCATAAATCTTTTTTGTCATTCTTTCATCACTCATTCGTTCGACGTGCCCAAGCTAACTGAGCACATTTTTCTTCATTCTCACTATAACATCCTCGCTAGTACCTGCCATTCTGTGCACCTCTTCAATGCGGATTCAATCAGCTAAGCTGATTATCCTACGAAGAGATCGCATCTCCACGGTATTCATCTTTCTTTCTTTCTTCTTCTGTAATACCCACGTTTCGCTGCCGTATAATAGCGTCGGTGTGTACGACTAAACGCGCAGCTGTGCTGATGTTTCGCCATCTCATCAATGCAGCTAAGGCTCCGTTACCGGTAGCAATACGCCTTTCCACAGCCATCTCGTATCTTCCATCTCTACTGTACATACTTCCCAAATAAAACAATTTCATTAACTTGTTCTAATATCTTATTATTTACACTGATTTTGTATTTTGTCCTTTCTTCATCTCGATTATTTATTTTTCTTAATAAATAATATAATTATAAATGTTTTGAAATGCAGGTATTTTAAATGTACTGTGCGCTTCGCGGCATAAGCTAATATTTATTTTATATAACTCTTTTTTAACTTCACATTATATTCTGCACATAGCAGAGTAAGTAGACGGAACCTGGGAACCTATTGTTAAGACAGCCCGTTCTCCATTAAGTCACTTTCCCAAGAGTGGATAGGTATCGAATCCACAACCGTCTCGTATACAGTCAGTAGCCACGACGGCTTCATATATAAATGATGCTATATATCCTATTTACATAACAATCGGAACAAAGCTCTAAAGATCTAGACTATGAATTGACGTAGAAAACCGTTTACCTCTTGGTCCAATGATAAATTTTGAGTGGCAAGGTTGGTATCAAAAGTGAATATTTCAATTTCGAAAATTGTGAACATTAACAATAATCATTGTCATACTGACTGCCTTTAAAAATAGCAGTCGTGGACTCTACACCCACCTAAGAGAAAAAAAAATTGTTCCTCGCTCTAGAAGACAATAAGCGAAGAGCGAGGATCGGAGTGTTATAACACTAGCTTTCATTTGCCTTATTTGATATGTATATATTGTACGAAAGTATAAAAATATCATCGTAGCAGAATCTAATGAAAAAAAACAGTTTTGAGTTACAGAAAAGAAACAATCTGCTGGGACACGTTGTTTATTGCGAAATAATTACTCTTTTTTCAGAAAAGTGGAAAAAAAGAGTAATTATTTCTACCATATCACTGTTATATATTATTTTTATTTATTTAAAATTTGCAAAAGCTAAAAAAAAATATTAAAAATAAACATATTACACGCGCAACAATACTAATTCTATAACGATGTCTTCAAAGCCCTGACATATTAAATATTAATTCGAACTCCTTCAGCATTTGCATATGACAGCTGTCACAAAGGGAAAACCATTAGGATTTTTTTTTCTGTTCTTGAAGAATTTGATGTTGTACTTAGTTGACTCCGTTAAATTTCAATGCAAGGTTATACTGATTTATTATGCATATCTGATTTTTTTATATTATAAACTGTATTTTTAACTGCGAATAATACCTATTTAATAGGAAAATGTTATATAGACTTTACTAAAATCTATTATAACATTTTTAAAGTCAAGTTACTTGCTACATAAAAAAATTAAAAATTTCTAAATATCTTACCTATTACATGTTCAACCCAACAAATAGTTTTATAATATTAATATAGACGTTTGGATTACTTAAAGACTCAAAGATCAGCATTTATTGCAATAAAAACTGTCATAACCCCTCCTTGATGAAAATATTGAACGATGGGATCGCACTAAGACATTTATTTTCTCCGCCATTCTCGCGAGATACTCGCACTTGGTGGGATTGCAGCGGATTGTGCAGTTCGGGATGCAAAGGTGCATCCCCTACTCATTTATAAAGCAAGTATATTTTAAATTTGACCTTTGTCTCAAACGAAATTGTAATCTGTATTCTTTTGGTACAAGCATACAAGCGTACGTTAGCGTGGTATATAATTTAATAAATTAAATAAATGTATAAACTGAACTTGCGCATATTAGAGTAGGCGGAGAAAATCTGGGAACCTATTGTTAAGACACTACGTTCCCCATTAAGACACTTCCGTTCCCAACTTAAAAAAAACTCAAAACTAAGAAATAAACGTTGTCGAGCAGAGTCCACACCACTACGTAGGATTGGCGGCTAGCTCGCAATTTACGGCGTAATTGACGGCTCCAGTCAACTACAGCTTAGCGGTGAGCTTTGATTTTATACATAAAGTGGTTTCAGTCGGTCAGTAATACCGACTGTCAATGTCAATCTGTATAAGCGTGGTGTACTGGGAAATACTGTTTTATTGAGCGGTCGTCTAATGCTGCCATTATAAATATATATGTACAAGGTAGGTACTAAATTCGATTTTGGGTTTTATTTTATTTATCTTTCCCCTGCGTTTAGTGAGGTAACGGATCACTTCTTTTCATTCACATCATATACATTTTTACTAGTAAGTGATAAAATCGAACCTAGAACAGTCTCATTGAATTACTAAGTCTAGTTTGTGTAATATTAAATTGTAGCAAGAGGAACTGAACACTACATTATGTCTATCTCGTAGCATCTCGTACATATGGGAATAATATTATACGTACAGAGCAGTGTGAGAATGAAAATATTTTTATAAAATCAGTAGTAATATTAAATTTTAAAGTCGACCCGGTTCTTTGGAAAATACGCTGAGAATTCTTTATTATACGGGGTTTAGTTTTAGCTTACGTATTGTTTGAAGAATATGAACAGATGATTTGTTTTTTTTTTTTATATATGACACCGTGCTAGTAGATATAGTTGTTATGCTAGTTTATTGCCTAACACAGGACTAGATTCAAAAGCGATAAGAAATATTCTAATATAAAAAATAACAGATTTAATTTTTTTTACATTAGGTTATTCTTTCAATTATGCATTAGGGTACCATAGAGTATATAGTATTAAGGATACCGGATACGAGACTCAACCCTGCGTTTCTTTTAAATAAATTGAAAAATGTATATATCCCATCGAATAGGTTCGAACACGTACAACTTGTTTACATTAAGACGCTTTATCACTCCGCCGTTAGATATAATTTTAAGTAAGTTGCTTGATAAATTTAGTTTTCTTTGGTTAGTGTGGAGTCAATCTTTGGAGAGACGGAATGATCTACGGACATTCATGATCCATTTCCACAATTCCTAACTACTTAATACTTTCCTTAATACTTCTAAATATTTATAAAAACAATTTTTAACGGATATTAACATACTTAACTTCGCACTCTTTCCCTTTGTTATAAAAGTGTAATCAAAGAGAATTAAAGAACTTAATTAATACATACCTTGTACTCCATTTTCCGCCTGAATTCGAGACTTTTCATGTTAAATGGCGGAGCTCAACGCCAGACATCGACATATAATTTAAAATTTAAATTTTTCATCGTAAACACTTACAAACTAAATTACTTCTAAAGCTCATGACACAATAAAACAATAAATCTATAGTGTGAAAGAAAAAATAGAAAAAAAAAATGATTTCGTTACAAAATACGCCTATAAAAAAATCTTTGATAGCGTTAAATATGTATATAGCTTTCTCGCTTTATCTCTAATTACTACCATATAAGGTATGCATTAATTATTCATCGCTTATGGGATTAAGGCCGTTAGCTTAGATGATGATTGAGTCGAAGTGTTAGACGGATGTGTGGGTAATAATCAATTTGTTATCACTCACTAATATTGGACTAGATATCAGAAATAAGTCAGTGTACCTGAATAGATAGCGAGTAACGAGTTCGAATTTCTTAGACGATTTTTTTAAATATTTTACTTTGAAGATTAAGTTGGAGATTAGCAAGGTACAGTTTATTCCTAGATTAATTCTGTTTAAATCGTGAACTATACAAAATATATAAAAAAAAACATAGGAGTGCCAGACAGGTATCCTGCCTGGTAGAGACATCTGTTAGTATACAATAGAACCTTCGATAATTATACAATTAAAATACTTTTTAGAAAACGTATAAAAAATTCTGGCTGGCTGGATGTCATTTTATACGTTTCCTAAAAAGTATTTTTCTTTCCTCGGTAAAAATATATGATTAAGAATTTGTGTAAAAATTATAAACATGAAAATAAAGATCCCACACAGCAGGTTACGCAGAAGGACCCTAGTGTTAAAACGAACTCGAGTTGACCACCTTTTAGCTATCACGCTATATCCTGCATGTAGACGATAAACAAAATGAATAGAGTGTCGAAACACTTTCTTCGCTTTCGAGACGTGGTCTGTCTTTCCGGACGAGTAAAACAAATGCAAGTCATAGCCCGGAAGGGTGATTAAGCCTACAAACATCAAGCCACAACTATCCCACTGTGGCAATAATGTATAATATGAATATCAAATTATTCTAAATACTCAATGACAATACTAATTTTATTAGACCAGTTCCAAGTAGTTATCGGAACTAAAATTGAGTTTTACATTATATATTAAAGGCAGACGACATTTGTTTCACAATAAATAATTGATTATTATGCCTAAGTGACATTCTGATATATACAGAGTGGAACTTGAAAAGCACTTTATTGTACGTCTATTATTTTAAATTGAAATATTAACCTTTATCTACGGCCCGTATTTTTAAATCGCTCTCAAGTCTCAGACTTGGGAGCAATCTTAAGATGCTGTTTTCCCACATAGATTATTGAAACGACATCTTAAGATCCCTCTCAAGTTTGATCTCATAGTTGAAAGCGGTTAACAAATACCTAGGTTCTCTCTGTCTATCCTGCTAGGACTGGCCGTAACTGGAACTATAATGTGAATCCGACTTAAAAATGTACACATCTATTAATTAGTACAGAATCGTACGCGAGATATAAAATGGGGCAAAGTAGTGTATCTTTTTATTTATATTTAAATAACTGATGCATTAAATATATTTAAAAATATTCAAAGAAAATATAAAATAACATTAAATTGCTTTTGCATGTTTATTTTTTTTTAAATAAATTAAAAATACTATAAAACAATCAAAATATCAGGTACAAATATTTTAATTAAATATTTGTATCCAATAAATTTGACATACGTTATAAAAAAACTATTCTCTGTGCTGGGTCTCTACCCCATCATTCCCAGACTCACGTCTCAAACAGCCCCTGTCGCCAGAGTGGACTAACTCCAAGCTAAAAATCAACCAAATCATCAAAATTGGCAAAAAGTTAAGTAAAAATATCAAAAATTTAATAAAAAAATAAAAGCAAACGAAGCAAACATAGTTCGTTGACTCGCACTCTCAATTCTCACCACGGACTCGAAACAATTTGATTCTGCCAACTTGATTGTACCAATAAAGTCGTCAGAGACAATTTAAGCCATAGTAAAATATTGTATTATTGAGAAAAAAAATATTAGGCTTAAGATGTTTCTTGTAAACTAGCAACTAAGCTGTGGAATTCCCCAAAATTTCAAATTGATAAATTTTATTTACGTTTCTTTCATTTACGATAGGTATTATCGACCTACGTTACTGTTGTTACTGGTCCAAACACCAACCGAGGACCACATTTATATATACAAGAAAACCGCATAATACAGTATTTTTTAAATTACCTACTTTACTTTTATAGAATTAAAGAAAATATTATTATATTAAAGAGTATTTATTAACGAAGTAGGTTTCTATAGATTTTATTTGGTTGACCCCGCTTGTCTGTACAAATAAGTACATGAAATATTGTTTTTGAATTGGATTTATTTATGGAAAAAGTATGGTACAGGCCATGTTACAACTTTTTAAAGTAACCAACAGCAGCAGCTGTCAAAGTTCGTGTCTCGTGTTGTACGCAACTAATAATAATATTATTTCCATACCATAGCGAAGGCGAAGCCGCAGGTAAGAGCTAGTTTTTAATAAATTTAAATATGGCGCCATATAGATTATTGAGCTTACAAAAAATACATTAAATTGAACACGCGACTAACCCAGTAGCGTTCGTAAACCAAATGTTCGACAGACAGTTGGCGACACAAACGCAAGATGTTTCTAAAATCTCGGTAAATTTCAATCTTATGTTATACAGATGGTGGAGTTTGAAGCAGAAACTTGAATGTTTTTACTTTAATATTTTGACATGTAAATTTTTAATGAATATCAAGTTATAATTAGACTAATAAAACTATTAGTTTTCCATTCATAATTACTGTATGTATTAAACACTTTAACTACGATGCGAGTTTTTTATTGATAATGATTATAGTATAGTCGTATAGTCATTGATTAAATTTTAAATTTAAAATATAATCTATTTGTATTCTTTTTCAACTCGCGCTGTATCCCGTATATAGGAACCTAGTGTAAAGGTATCCGTTACAGTCACACGCTTATATCCCTGCGCCCTGACTGGCTACAACTGTATAAATATGTTTCATGTATCGTAATACAGCATTTTAGTAATAAAATATCGTGTATTTATAATATTAATATAATATTGAATATTAATACAATCTGCTCCTGCGCATTCTAGAGGCATTGCTTGTTCAGTGACGCAGCTCAACGCCGCGCTTTGCCTCCACACCAAAGCGTAGTAATGAAAATATAATTTTAAACAAATATTTCATTTCCTCGAGTGGGGATCGAACCCACGAGCAGTTGCGTTTACACTCTACACTACAATATTAATATAATATACATAATACGAAGTCACAATCCAATTAAACTTAATCTTCCTTATTCTTCCTTAGTGTCAGTTTATAGAAAATAAATAACTCTATCACAACATCCTTAGGAAATCTTCATGAAAATTTGATACAAGCGGATAGCTCGTACCCTAATGAAAGAGCATTCAGGCTACGCTTTGTCATCACTCTAACCGTCTTAAGACTGAGACCTGCCTAAGCCCAGATTACTCGTGTTGTGCTCGAGATTGAATAATATCGATGTAGTTTTAGTTTCACTGAGGCTCAGTAGAGCTGCATAATTGTTTTACGGTATAAGTAGGTTTCAATTCTTCTAGGATTCTTTTGCTATGGATGGTATGTAGATGTATCCATATCTAGGTGAGCAAAGTGGATCTTTACTATAAATATCGTCTTAACTATAAATCAAGTATTGAAAATGAACAATAATAATGATTTGGGACACGACAACATAATTGTATTCATTGATATTTTTAAAATTTGTTTTTATATTTTAGTTTATATTTATATTTTATGTAACTAAATTATTATTATTTTTGTACCAATATTACAGGCGTGACAGGATTTGTAACTGCACCTCCAGAAAACTATCACAACTCTCTGCCCAATAATAGTACTAGGTTCTCATTAAGCTTAGTCGAAGTTTCTTATATACTTGTTCTATACAAAAAATATAATTTCTTTCTAAGTGTGTGCTAACATTTTAAAAATGTAAAAATCTCTCCACATCTTTGGAATATGCAAACAAAAAAATGGCTGTAAAAATTAAGGATGTCGTAACGTAGCAGCACAGTGCCTAACAGTGAACGTGACGGTTCTGGGTACGGTTTTTATATTTCATATTTTTATTTCTACGATCTGTTAACACGATAAAGCGGTGGGTAGAGTTCCACTACTTAACAAATAATATGCCGAAAACTGGGCTAAAAGTCAGGTACCGACGGAGTGTCTTAACACTAAGTTCCCTCTGCATAACTTGCCCACTTGCAGGATACGTTGTGAAACTAAAAGCAGTAATAATATTCAAAAAAACCTCAATGAAAACCAAAAGAAACAAGCTTCCTTTACAAACAGCCACAATTTCAGATCATTTACACAGTATAAATAGGCGTATATTATTTTGAAAGTACTCGCTAAGCTAAACTTTCTCTGGTGTAAAACTGAATGGGAAATGTAAAAACAGTAGAAACGATAAATCCAAGTCCTGCTGGAGCGCTGGAATAACTGCTAACTCGCGAGCGCTTTGTAGGGTTGGTACTTGTATGTTATACATTATTGTCACGTGATAGTACTAATGATTAATTGCAAAATAATATTCTTATAAAATTAAAAATTACATTTAGTTTTTTTGTTAATTGCTGAATCTTACATTTAATTATTTTTTTTGTAAGTAACATTGATACTACAGTTTAGTCGGTAGCTATATGTTATTATGTACAAATTATTTTTTTACAAAAACATATAATTAACAAAATCATAGATTGAAACCTTTTAAGTTTACAAAATAAATAAATTTCCTTAAACATCTGTGAATATGCATAAATAAAGATTTCGATTTCCGAATTATATTTTTTTTACATGATAGAATTTTAATAATTGCAAAGAAAATATTGTTAATATATAATGTTAAATCAAAGTCATAAAAACGCTCATCTAACAGCCCTATATTATAATATACAAGAGATATAAGTAAGCTCGTCCAACGATTTGCTTCTTGCGCGACGTTGCGTGGAGCGAAACTGATTCTGCTACTCTATCCTTTTTATTGTAGATCTGAATTTAAAATTAAAATTCAGTGGCTTTACCACTAAAGGATATTACTAAACGGGAATATACAAGGCTGTTGAGGCGTAGTGGAACAGTGTCCAGTTGTGAACGCGATGATAGTGTGTTCGATCCACATTTGAGGAAATTGTTATATTTCAATAATTTTAGGTATAATTCCGCTTATTTCCGCTTTCACAGTCACATTGCTGGGAGCATTTAACACCAGTCAGTGGATAGATAGACAGTTCTAAACGAAATTTTGTAAGCATTAACCAAAAATATCAACGATTCTCAAACTTGAAAAGATTATAAAAAGTTTTAACGAGAACATAAAACATTTGAATATACTAAATCGTTAACAGAGGTTTAAGTTTGGTCGTAAAATGAAAACTTTGGAAAGATCTCTATTTTACTTGGTATGTAATAAATTCAGATTTACATGTAAATAAGTATGTAAATAAGGATATCACGATGGCATTTTATAGCATTAAATTGTTGTAAAACACTAGTTATTTTACATAACGTGTAGTAAACTACACGTTATTTTGCTTTCTACTCTATGGACTTTTTAGGAATATTACGGGCTGGACAAACCGACATCTCTAATACTAATAATAGCGCATCGACGCCAAATTACTTAATTGATGATATTTTTACTGTAAAAGTTTACTTTTATTTAGTGAGTTCCAGAGTGAAAGTGGAAGAAAGCCGTGTGATCCCGGCCTAGAATAGGATCATCCTGGTACTGGTGGTGTCGT
>DWAO01000350.1:0-27108 GCA_018230605.1 Heliconius congener
ATTTCATCTCCTCGAGTGGTGATCGAACCCACAACCAGTCGGTTTTACAGTCACAGTTTGCTCCTGCGCCACGACTGGCCTGAATTATAAATTTGTAAAAAAATCTACAACACATTTGCTTTATAAAATCGTTATGGATTGTGCTCTACAATGCAAGCTGGGTCTCAGACACAAAAGCATTGTATTATAAAAGATAAAAAATTGAGCTTACTACAGATTAAAGATATACAGACAGAAATAATTCAAAACCCATATATGTAACTGTCATAAACCTTTAACAGCCCTATTATTGCGAAGTCATAGTGAAATGTAAGTTTAGAAACCAAGGCCACATTTGTTAGGTAAATAGAACAAGACTCTTTTATAATACATTTAATTTAAGCTATCATTGCGTCTCATCGTGAAGGTTTTATATGCGTGAAATGATTTATAGCTAATGCGACAGAGACAGAGTTTGCGAAACATCGTATTTTGTTCATAATCGGGCCATTAAAAAAATATTTTAATAATCTTATTTGAGATATGTCGTATATCTAGCTTTTTATTGACTTAATGCATATACTATTATGAATAGTGATTTTTATTAGAAAATAAACAATATATAATGTAGAGCTTTACGCTGTATTCCGCTTATAGCAGGGTGGGCAGAAAGAACCTAGTGTTAAGACACTCCGTTCTCCATTTTGCACAGAATTTTTTGGGTTGAACTCAATGCCGCTCTTTGGCTTGTTACAAGAGCGCTTACAGTTACATACTTGTGCCACGACGGCCTCTAATAATAGTTTATATATACTCGTATGCATAAATATTTCACAATTGAGTAATAGATGTAGATATTCTTAGTAAATTTTACCTTGAAAATTATGAAGTGCCCTGCTCTGTAATGATTGATAGATCTGGGGCTTAGCTTTTATTTAGACATTGTTTCAAAATATAACTGGTTCTCTTCTCTGTATGATTTAACATTTAAAATTGATCTGGTTTCTTATTATAATCCCTATTTTACATTATTATTTTAACATTCATGGGAAGTCTTCTGAGGAACTGTTTGACCAAATACCATCCACACCATCTGGATACGTGGCACTCCACTACTGTACGGTTTCGTAAAAACTTTCGTCCATGCGCGATAATTCGACAGAAAGTGGGGAACGGTACCCCGTTATAACAGAACTTCGTATATAATAGGGAACCTTTAAAGTTTTAAACACCAGGCACAGAGAGGTTCCCTGTGTGAGTTAAGAATCTTCTTCACCTACGATAAGAGTAAACGAACAAAATTCTCCTTATTTTCTGCTCTAGAAGTTATTACTTCTATAATTATTTTGATAGAACAGAATTTCAGACCTACAACAATATTTAAAAATTAACTTAGCCACGATTTTTAAAAAGCCAATTTTAAATCACAATAAAAAAATCTAATTTCAGTGCAGGCAATTAAATGAATAAAGTACATACCGTCTTATAATTACATCTAACGATTACTCACTTTCATTAAATATTACCCAAAATCATAAATGTTTAGTTTAGTTGTTTCTTCATATGAACGTAATGAGTCATTCGTACTTTTATACACTAGTATTTTATTGTATCGCTTGAATTTAATTGAACGGGATTTAATTCAATACAAAGGCAAATTAAAGATAATAACGATTGATTATATATAGTTTCTATAATATTACTTTTTATTTTATAATCGAACGTATTATTGTTAGTTCCTAAGTATTTTTAGATTTTTATATCTAATATTTATTAAAATTTAGCGTGTAAATCCTTGAGGAGCGCTGAGAAGCATTTTATGAGAAAATTTCCTTAAATTCCTACGGGAACGTAAGAAAATGAGACCACAACTTGAATACAAAAAAAAATAACACAATAATTAGCAAAGTGATATATACTTAGGCACTTACTCATATGTTAATAAATCCACCAATACTTTGTATATTATATTCAAACTTTGAGGACCATTTATAACGCTTATATTTTTACAAAAAATAATACATATAATTAATTATGACAAATAATGAAGACCAGTGGTGGCACAGGGGCACAAAGTGTGACTGTAAAACCGACTGATTGTAGGTTCGATCCCCATTCGAGGAGATGAAAAATTTATTTAAATTTATATTTCTATTTCTTCGCTCTGGTGTCGACGCAAAAGCGCAGCGTTGAGTTCTGCCACTCAACACGCAATGCCTCGAGAATTCGGCGAAAAGTGAGGAACGTAGTGTCTTAACACAAGGTTCCCTCTGCCTACATAACTGTGATAAGTAATACATACAGCGTGCGGATACAGCGTGAAGCTTTTTAATTATGAAAAATGTATATCAATTTATTTAGCACTAAACTATAATGCATATGCTCATATTTTGTAGCAACAATTAACCTTGGCATTTCAATTATGTTCGAACCACTCGTATGTTATGCACTAGTTGTTTTATTATTATATAGGTTAGTAGGATGCAATGAATCATCGATTTTTCATAAGCTGTATATTAAAGTGGTAATATTGAACATAAACTGCAACCATTATAAAATAATTTTTCGTATATTTTATAACATTTTTAAAATTTTAAAAAGGAATTACAATTTTTTAACACAATATATTGAACAAAAAGCTTATAATGCATGGCAATGACATTTAATTGGTTATTGGTTAAGTCCTAATATAATCTGAATTATGTTAATCTCGATGTATTTGGTGGCTTTTTAATAAAGCTAAATGAAATTGAACCGATTTTTTTTTCAATACTTGGGGCCAGTGTCACCGATTACGAATAAAGTTTCATAAAATCTAATAATTAATACTAACTAGTAATCTTACAGATAAAGAATTAAAATACAAAATAACTATTTCTTATATTTTCAAGAATAATTTTCTAATTTAATGAACGATTATAGTAGGTAACAACTCATACAAATTCATACATTTTTTAATTACAAATAGGTATGTAAAAAAGAACTGCATGTGTCAAATGTGTATCTACTAGATATTGCTATTGGAGACCTGTGAAACCAAATATTGTAGCTTGTCTGATAGATAAGTCTGTCCGGGACTTTATCAGCCAGTTAAACTAGGCCTTGGTGATATAAATGTAATTTAGGCGAAAACTATGTATATGTTCTAAATAATCATAATTATCACGTTAAACGATTTGTAAAATTATTTTTGACTTCATTAAATGATAATTATACTAATATATATTTTTCTATCGCAGATACGGCTTAACATACGAAGAAATAGAAAAGGGTCTACCTCTCATAGACACTTCCCGTACACTTATCCGTGAGGTGTGTCCACCAGTTTTTTCCCATGTAGAGTGCCGCGCGGGCAAGTACCGCCGCCTCGATGGACTGTGCAATAACTTAAGGCATCCCACATGGGGCGCGACTATGGCGCCTTTCCAAAGGTATTTATTTATATATAATGTTAGCGAATTGTATTAACCCTTAAAATATTTTTATAGTCTTATTCTACACTTAGAAAAGAAAAATACTTATTAATAAAAGAAAACATATAAACCGACCAGCGAACGGTTTCCAGGAGGCGCGGGTTTGAGTCCCATTACGTTAAATTTTTTATACGTTTTCTAAATAAGTATTTGTATTGTACTTGTTTTATTTAAATATATATATATATATATTTTTATTTTATTATAATAAACAATTTTTTATAATAAACAATTTTAATAAATCAATCTTTTTGACATATCATATATAATATGTAGATAACGCACTTAATATCCAGATGATATCAAAAGCAAATGAAACGACATTATAAGTTTTGTTTAATGGCATACTACAATACTATCAAAAAAAATCTATATCACTCCAACAAAAATCTAAACTATAAAAATAGACATTTCAAAAATAAAAATATTTAATAAATTATATTAATTTTTTTAAGATTAATCGGTCCCCTCTTCGCGGACGGCATCAACGCGCCGCGCATATCGCACACCGGACGCGACCTGCCCTTGTCCCGCGTGGTCTCGCGTACAATGCACCCCGACGACGGCTTCCACGACCACGCCGGTACCGTTATGGTCATAGCGTGGGGCCAGTTCATGGACCACGACTATACTCTCACTGGAACTCCGCTTGGTAAGTTAATTATAAACAATTAAAAACAATATTAAATCAGCTTCACGCTGAATCCGCACAGAGCAGCAGACAGAGAGAACCTAGCGTTAAGACATTCCGTTCTTCACTTTCCGCCGAATTCTGGAGGCATAACATGTGACTGGTGGAACTCAACGCCGCACTTTGCCTCGACACCAGAGCGATGAAAGTGAAATATAAATTTAAATAAATATTTCATTTCCTCGAGTGGCTTGAATGAACCCACAATCTGGACTGAACCCACTATGAGTCGTGTTTAAAGTTACTCTATAAGTAACTACTTATAAATAAGTACTTATTCTATCAATTCTTCGTCGTGTTGGGCTGCAATGGCAATATGTAGGCTGTAGGTTCAAATTTCTCCAGACTATGTTTACTATATTGGGGTTTCCGTGATCCGCAATGTGCGGTTTAGAATTTCGCCACTCAACACGCAATACTTCTGAGTATAAATGGAAAGTCCATGTTTCTATATCCCAATTTATATATAACATAGTCTGTAACTATAAAGCTTTAGCTAAAAATTATGAGCTTTAAAATTTGTATGACATTTTTTGGCTATCAATTTTTCTTATCTAAATAGATTTTTATTCAAGACAATTGAACAAAAAATAATTTATTTTGTAGCTTTTCAAATTTGCAATGTCATTATGAATTAATATTAAGTATATAGACTTTATCACTATTTCTTATTTCTATTAGACCCAATCCACCGTAACGATCCCGAGGAGTGCTGCAAGCGTCCCCCTCATCTGAAGCACCCATACTGCAATGAAATACGAGTGCCCGACGATGATTACTTCTACAGGCTCTTCGGTGTCAAGTGCATAGACTTCGTGAGAGGGTTCCCGTCTCCGCGACCTGGCTGTCGTTTAGGTAAATATATTCAATTTTATATAATACTTTAATATAATTTTTTTCACCTTACCTTGCTTTTACCTACCGTTACTTTTCCACAAATATATGTAATGAAACACTTAAACCAACGAACTGTCAATAACGTTTTTAAAGAAAAATAATAATCATCTATAAATAACACCATGGTGAAAGGATAAAAGAGAAGTAGAGGAGTGGAGAGAAGCGTGTGACTGTAAACGCAACCGTTGTGGGTTAGATTCTTACTTGAAGAAATTCCTTTTTTTTAGCCAATCTCAAACGTGTATAATGCAGTCAATAGTTATTTAAATTTTACCACCATACGCACTCCGTTTAACAATATTAAAATAAAACTTATTTATAATAACTACATATTATAAATAAATTAAACTTATTACTAGTGCTGTCTTCATTTACAATAAAATTTAAATAATAATACATAAAGATTTGACTGTAGCAAATACTCTTACAAAATCTTACTTAACAACCACAAACAGCGATCGATCACCTGCGGTCGCTTGCGTTTCACGCAACTAGTGCGCACTGACATCTGACACTTATATTGTTCTGCAACATTAATTATTAACACCTTTCTTACATTAAAAAAAATATATTTATCAAAGGCCAGTCGTGGCGCAGTGGCACAGAGTGTAAAATCGACTGGTTGTGGGTTAAATCCCCACTCGAAGAGATAAAATATTTACTTACATTTCATATTTTCATTTCTTCGCTCTGGCGCGACGTTAAGTTCCGCCACTCGACACGCAATGCTTTCAGAACTCTGCGGAAAGTGGGGAACGGTGTGTCTTAGCACTAGGTTCCCTCTGCCTACCCTACTTTGCGCGGGATACAGTGTGAAGCTGATTTTAATTTATTTATGTTTTCTGAAAAGTATTAAGACTTTTGTTGTACGTAACCAATAATAGACTTATAGTTTATGAATAACCTTCTGTTGAGGCCAGTCCTGGCGTTTGTGTGCTAAGCGTGTAACTGTAAAAACGACAGGTTGTGGGTTCGACTCCCACTCGAGGAAATGAAATATTTAATATTTTTATTTTTTTGGTGTCGAGGCAAAGTGCAGCGTTGAGTTCCTCCACTCACGCGATGCCTCTAGAATTCGGCGGCAAGAGTAGAATGTCTTAACACTAGACTGCAAGCAAGCGGGAAACAACATGAAGTAATAAAAAAACCAAATAAACTAATAGTTTATCAATAAACTTGTATTGTTGTTATTGTCAAGTGTTTTCGATATCAATGACATACTATGCTATATTATTAGTGACCTCCTGTAAGTGGAATCGGAACGAATGCATAATACATAGTAGATAGATACGTGCAATTAACGTTTAGACAATTTAAAATATTTAAATTAACGCAACGCCTACGTTGTAAATGAATATTTTGAAGTATTCTACTGTAATAATGCACTAGCTGTGCAGCACTTATTACTTTCAGTCAGTTAAATTACTTTTTATATCAAAGTCAATTTTAATTAATTCATTTGGATGTTTTATAAATAGTTACATTCTTGTAATACTCAACCAAAAATTGCTTAACACGCTTTTTGATGATAATCTCTACGATGTTTCTTAATGTTTTGTATAAATTATGCTAAAAAAATGTGTTAGCCGCGCATTCATCATGAACGCGAGAGACGCCTCTTGTTGTCGGCTGTGGGCTGTGGCTAGTCGCCCGACTCGTAATAGCTTTTATTTCTTTTCAAAACATCTTTTGATGTATTATGTCACGATCATTACGGTGTAACTTCAATCACCGATGTATAGGTACAATTTACGTTACTTTGACCGGTTTTTGACCTAACCATCTGCCGAGTGAGAGGCGAAAGTAGTTCGTTACGTGTTATTCCTTGCGTAATGTAGTGCAAAAATCTTATAAGCATCACATGTAAACAAGGCTGCGCTATGCCTCTCACTTTTTTACGGTTATTTTAACGGCTCTAATTGATTTTATAGTAAAATACATTATAAACGTAGCAAATTGCCTCCAGTGCTTATATGATTTGGATTACTTGATAATATAATTAGGAACATCATGTTCATATAATGGGATGTCTCATCGTAGTGTTATGATGATATATTTGTAACGCATTCATGAATATATGTATTTTTACTCGTCTGCAAAGGAATAGTTATGTTTTTCGCGTGCATCTTGTATGTATGTAGTATTGTTTCCTCATATCTCCGGAACCGCTGGACGGATTTACATAATTCAGGCATAGCTATATTCGTCTCAGCAGTCCAAGTATTCTTAAATAGGTAACGTTGAAAAACATTAAAAATGGCGGCATTGTACTTAGCAAAAGAGAAAAATTGAGTACTACAATAGGTATAAATATCAAATTAAGGGGCTCAATACGAAGATTTCAAAAAAGGTATATTATTATTATCATTACCGTAATAGTAATAAAAATAATACAATGATAAAATGTACTAAAACAATATATTATAAAAGAAACAAAATACCCGAATGCACATATTTTATTCGATCTGGTCAGTTCAATTTTATTATTAATTCAATTACTTATTAATATTCTTATGTAGGCAATGTAGCAATCTCTAAACACCCTGATATTTATTTTACTTTTATCCTTTAATTATTATTAGGTAGGCATTAACTTTCACTCGTAGTTTTATCTTGAAAATTTTCTATGTAGTTCTGTGCTCGAGGAAATATTTCAGGCACATTTTAATAAAAAAATGTATATATTTGTATAAATAATAGTATGTATTTGTATTGTTATAGGTTCTAGAGTGCCATTCAACACATTAACTGGAGTTCTTGATGGAAACACTGTTTATGGTGTCACAGAGAAATTTTCAAGGTATCAACATTACGAGACGTTTTAAAGCTTTATTACCATCAGAATTGGTCGAATCAAAATATATTATATTAATATAATATATTTTTATTAGTTTAAATATATCATATTTCGGATCTCTTAAAATGAAAATAAAATGATAAAATAAATTCTCATATTTTTTATGATTTTAGAAAACTACGGACTGGCTATGGAGGGCTATTGCGGATGAATCCAGTATTCAAAGAATATGGACTGAAAGATCTGCTCCCCCTTAAGTTAGACATTCCCGACGAAGGATGCACGAGACCAAATAAGAATATGTACTGTTTCGAAGCAGGTATGTTATTGATTTGACAAGAGAAACTTATTAAATTATTTATGTAGTCGTATAAATTATCAGCTTTCAAATTTATAATAAAAATAATGAACACTTGATACCAACATTTTTCCGCTTCCGTTTACTTCTAGTATAGTTGACGCTAGCTTAATTATATACAGAGAAGTATACGATACTAAGCCATATTAAACTGTTCTTGCTTTTCACTTACACTGCGGTGGGTATTTTACCCAATTGATAGATTGGTCGTTAGCGTCAACGTCTAAAACAACTTCTTGTAAATTGTAATCATAAAATATCAACAAGAATACAGCAATGAATGATTACAGGTGAAATTAGAGTTAACGAGCAACTAGTGCTGGCAGTGATGCACACTTTGATGGCGCGAGAGCATAACAGAGTTGCAACCGGACTTGCCGCCGTCAACCCACACTGGGACGACGAAACTCTATTCCAAGAAGCGAGAAGAATTAATATCGCCGAAATACAACACATTACTTACAATGAATTTTTACCAATTTTACTTGGCAAGGATGTTATGGAGAAATTTGGTTTGGTTCTAGAAAAAGAGGTATGATCAATATTTTTTTTATTATATTCTTAAATATAACTAGAGTGTAATATCCTATTTTCACTCATATACCTATATACGTTTTATATTAAATTGATAATCTTATATTTTAGGGTTACTGGGATGGATATGATCCCGAAGTTAATCCTGATGTAATAGCCTCATTTGCAGCAGCTGCATACCGTTTTGGACACTCCCTTTTACCTACAGCTGTGGAAAGATGGTCTAAAGCACATAAATTCATTGGTAAATATAATTTCATATATGTTTATATTATTACTTACATATTTCATACATGTTTATGACAATTTGATTACTTACATAACAATAACATTGCGTTATCAAAAGTATTCTACTCATATATTTTTTTATGAAATCTACATTTGGACATTGTAATATGATATTTTCTAAGCAAATTTTTATTAAAATAAAATAAAACGTTTTATTCAACAGCATCAAAGAGACTGTCTGATCTTATAAGAAGACCATACGATTTATATAGAGCTGGTGTCTTAGATGAATATGTAATGGGCTTAATGAACCAAGTTGCTCAGGCTATGGATGATTCCATCACACAAGAAGTAACAAATCATTTATTCAAGAAAGTTGGTGCTCGATTTGGAATGGATCTAGTTTCCTTCAACATGCAAAGAGGTCGAGAATTCGGTCTTCCAGGTTATATGGAATTTAGAAAATTCTGTGGACTTTCTGGTGCTGATTCTTTCCAAGATTTATTCGGATCTATGGCAAACGAAACGATTCAGAAATATGAATCAATTTTCGAACATCCTATTGATGTTGATTTGTGGTCAGGTGGAGTCTCTGAGAGACCTCTTCCTGGTTCAATGTTGGGACCTACTTTTGCTTGTATTATCGCCACCCAATTTTCATACTCAAGACGGGGTGATCGATTTTGGTAAGTTATATATTTGAGTAATACTACTTGCTACTTTTCTGCTCACTTAAAACAAAACTTTATTTATTATTTCCATTAGTATATTTGGCGATATTTATATCTCATGTTTTATTTTTAGGTTCGAATTACGAAACCAACCATCATCCTTTACGCCCGAACAATTAAAGGAAGTCAGAAAAGCACGACTGGCTCGTGTTATCTGCGATAACACAGACATTATTGACACTGTACAACTTTATCCTATGGTGTTGCCTGATCATGAATTGTAAGTTATATAATCTTGAATAATAATTTAATATCTATTTTGAAAACCGAATGACACATAATATAAGGCTTTTAAAAAAAACTGAAACTTTAGGATAATTCGTTGGGATTTTTTAAATTTATTTTATTAGAGAGCATGAATTGAAATCCTGTTGCAATAACAATTTTTTTGCGAAAAGTCAATAATTGATAAGTTTTACTTTAAGCTATACTTTACATAACCAACTAAAACACCGTATTTCATTGTCAGGAATCCACGAGTACCATGCAGAAGTGGCATCATTCCTTCAATGGACTTTAGTAAATGGGCCGAACCAACACCATTCGTAACAGCCAAGGAATACGTAAGTAGTTACTCCTACAATCCGTACCACGGTAAATGAGCGCACCTAGACTTTGATTAATATAGCAGGTGATTGAGATATTTATTGAAAATTTAAACAAAATATATAGCTTCATGTCTTAATATTTTTTATTCAATATTTGAATTAAAAATGTATGTTTTATACGATTTTTTACAAAAAATTGTTTATATTTTATAGCAAACTACTTACCTTTTTTCATCAATATCAGTCACCTGCTATCCCTTGAGATTACTAAAGCATACAACGACACTTAATAAAACTATTAAAAAACTTGCCCTTATTGTAAATAAATATAATTTAATAATTAATTTTAAGTGTCGTTGGTACCTTTAAACTTTCACTGTAATTAGATGTAGTAATTGAATGCTCACTCCACTACATAAGAATTTGGTTTTAGATGAATTACATTGTTAAGCATTTAGTCAATAGAGTTAATTTAAATTTGAATATTCTAATCAAACATAAGTCATACGTCTGTATTCCTTATTTGTTTTTCAAAGTTGGCTACTGCATTTGTTGTTGTAACTTACATTAATATTATTTGTTCTTAATGTTTTATAATGAATTTCATTTTCAATAACGAGAAATGTTTATTTTGGTTAATTATATTTTTTTGAAATGGTATAATATTTATTTATATACCAAATAAAAAACAACTAATTTGCGGAGCATTTTGATTTTTTTTGTACAATCTAACTGTCCATCACATGCTCAAAAATGTAATAAAACGTATATTTAAGTTGTCAATAATTTTAATAATTATTACAATGTATTATTATGAATAAGATAAAATGTGTACAAAATAGTAGAACGGCTTGTATTGTAAAGTCACACGCATGATTGCCATATTTTTCTAGATCCACAGTAGAGTGTAAGAACATCGTGGGTTTTGTATACTTAGTTATTATACAGTAGCGATATAATTGTATATAAATTAAATGTTATTCTAAGAGTCAATACATGAGAAATATTAACAATAAATAAAAGTGGAAACACTTTTTACCCTGTGAAAAAAATCGATTTATTATTTTTTTATTATTTAATGTTTTATTACTAAATCTAAACATGTCTTGCTCTTATGATTCGTAATTAGTGACACAAATAAAATAGATAATAATTTTGCATCGAATAAAGTTCATATGATAAATAATTCATATTTTTGTAATAATGTCTACATATATTGTAACAATACTAACTTTAATAAAGATATAATTTTTCTGTTTATATCATACAAACTTTATTCTTTGTAAAATATTTGTTAAATTTATTTATTATTAAAGTCAAAGTAGATAGTGTTACTTATATTATGTATTGCATGGTAGAATACTTCGTAATGTACATGAGTGTAAGTAAATTTTGGAAATAAAAATTGTCTTTTATTTACGTATCTTTTATGCATTATCTTCGCCACACTTAGACTCACACATTAATATGCATTTTTTTACCCTCGACAGTAAGAAATTAACCCAATTGATCTTCTTCTAGATGACGGACGCTTTTGTGTGCAATCAAACATCTAATTCTACGCAAAACATTCCTGGCCCAAAATCTGATATTATTAATGTCAACATAACTAAAAATGATGATTGTAACAATAGTACATCTCAGTCTCCATCTGAACATAATAATACACTAGAAGTAATCACTGATATAGTTAAAAATGAAATTAATAAAAAAAATAATGACACTGTGTTGAAATACATTTTTACGAAGAATGCTATAAATTCGCACCCGGAGAAATCTAAAGCTTATTTTAAAAATAGTCTTAAAAGAAAAAAAAGATCCCCCTCGGATCTTTTTAGGGATACGGATGAAGAAAATATAGATGAAGATGATATAAATCCTTTAACATTGGCTAACTTCGATAGTAAACGCATCATAAAAGATAGAGAAGAATTAGCTTTACCAGAACTTACGCCGGATGGAATTATTAAGAGTGCAAATTTAGCAGATTTTAATATAGAGACGCTTCATGACAATACAAATCCCGATGAAACAAATGAGGACGAGGAGGATATTATAGAAGAACCAAGAAACCCCAAACAACCGAGACGATTTTCAGTGCAAAATAAAGAAATATCGAAAAAACGTGAAGATAATTTAAAAAAGGATGAATTCGATACATCAGATCGAAATGACGAAAGCAAAGAATACATCGTGAATGAAAGTAACTTACCAAAGTATTCTGAATATAGGCCGAAAGAAATACAAAACAATAGTGAAAGTGCGGAAGACTTAAACAACGAAAGCAAAAATTTCTCAAATGACAGCGTTGAAATCGAAAAACCATATTCTCATAATGACCAAATAAAAAAAAATATTTACAATGGAAGGGAAGAATATATTGAAAATAAACACAATCAAACTAGTAGAGAAATAGAGGAGGATATACCGCACAGGCCTACTCAAAATACTTTTAATAATGCAAAAGTTATACAAGATGTAGATATAGATGATTTTAGCTATGAAAGTGTTCCCGTCAATAGCGAAGAAAAAACTGAATCTACGAAAGATTCACAAGAAAATAATAATAATAATGATATTGATTCAAACGTTAAAGAACCTCCTAAAGAAGAAGCAAAAACAACAATAACAAATAATAATAAATATTTATCGAACGAAAATGACGACACAAATAATTCCGATGAAAATAAGCCGATAAATTTTAATGATGGTGAAATAAAACCAGTTATTGAATTAAATAAAGAGGACAGTAGCGAAGAGAATGATGAAAATATCAGAGCAAATTTGAAAGAAAATGATGATAGGATCTTAAAAACTAACGAAAGAAATGAATTACAAACGCAAAAAAACGATAGAGTTAATTTAAAACAGCAGTTTGAAAGAATACCAAAAGATTACAATCATACAGCGTCTATGCCTGCACCATTAAATACAACAGACAGCACTGAAAACAGTAATAGTGAAGATTCACAGGGTACATTGGACGCACTCTCTCCCATTAATAATAGATTTGATGATAATTTAAACATTAAGTTTACGGATCTTACTATCAAATTACCGGAAATTAAATTACCTGAAGACATTTTGTCATATGCACGTGAAGAATCTGCAAAGGATACATCTAAAGAGAGAGCAGATAACAATGAAAATTTTGAATTTAACGATAATGAAGACAGTTTTGTTGAAAGTAAAGAGAAATTGGAACATTCAAAGAGAAAAGATAAAGAAGAAGACGAAAATGACTTTTACTCTCCTTACTTCTACGCACCTAATAATGAAAAACTCCAAGAACCAACGTCTTCAAGTGAATCCGATAGTGAAGATGATCATGAGGATCTTTATGAAAAATTTGTTCGAGAAAGATTTGGTAAAAGTAAATCTCATCCGCAAAAATCTGATAAATTACAAGCATATGAATCCAGACCAGTAAGTCCTAAACTATATAAAAAAGTTCAAAACATACTAAAAAAGGCTGGTAAGACTGAAAAAGAGGCCATTAAAAGTGGAGATCCGGAGGCCGCCTACATGTGGACTTTAGAATACGGCGAAAACTTATAAAATTTTGTGTGTAGTACACAAATACAAAAAAATAGACTTAAATTATTTTGTTTAAGGATTCTTAAAACCACGAATTGCCCCAATTCTCACACAAAGGCACGTGGAAAATGTCATATTAAGATTTTAAATTTAAGATTTAAGTACCAACTAACATTATATATATAAAAGTAACGAAATAGAATAACGTTGTGGCATGTTAAGACCTGTCTAATAAAATCTATATTTTAAGCTTTTTGCCAGTAAATTCATATTAAACGAAGAAAAGTTAATATTTAGAATAAGATAAAGATTGCTGGATTCCGCAACCTCCTTCTTCCGCAATAAATCAATTAGAATTAGTGCGTCGTTGACTAGTTATAAAAAATATTGTATAAATATATGTTACATATACACATTGCCAAATATATTTTTGACTGATATAATAATGTTTGAATTTATTTAATCTTTTTTTCGATTTACTTTTTTTACAAGCTCCGTTACACAGACTGTAACTGAGGCGCGCTTTATTACTTCAATCAGTGATTGAAAAATTTGTGAAAAATACATTAGAAATTGGAATTTTCAGCAAATATTTCCGGTACGTACAAAAAAACTACTATTTTTATTATATAAAGAGGAAAATTTGTATGTGTGTATGTTTGTAGCGGATAAACTCAAAAACTACTAAAGCAATTTCAAAAATTCTTTTATCACTAAAATTATCACTGAGTAACATAGGCTATAGTTGGAGCTAGAAAAATCCCTACTAAAATTTCACTAATGTTTTCGCTTCAGAAACTGTTGAAGACAGAACAAAAAAATATTCTACAAAATTAAAGAACATATCCATATTTACAAAATACCTCGCAATACCATATGTCTCACTATTGTTTTTAAAGTACAACAAGTTTTCACAGTTTTAATATTAGATACAATGGCCGAACCTAATCATGTCATATTATCTATATCTTTATATGAATTCTTATCGAAATAAACAATTTCGTATTTGAGGCTGCTTCTATACATGCAGTATACTCTTTCAATTATCAAAATCGAACAATCCATTCAAAAAGTTTAACGAACATAAAAATTCAAATCTAAACAAAATATATCTTTCTCGATTCTCCAGAAAACCTACAAAAATTCAAGTCTAAACAAAATGTATCTTTCTCAATTAGGATCTCCAGAAAACCTATATATTTTGTAGTCACCTACAAATATCACTTTTAACGTAGTGTACAGTGAGGCTTTAAGGTAAATTTCGAAAATAAGTAGTAACTCTGTCTGTGACGCCATCAGCGGAACGGCCAAATAGCGGAATCGATTGTGATGAAATTTTTACATAGATACTTGAAGATCTTGGGATAACAAAATAAATTTTATTTTTTATGTACGTAAATGTCGGCGAAATTGGGTTTTCTGAATGATTACATATGATGCGCTGTTTCAACTTTATAAGATTCATAAAAACAATGCTCTACTAAAAATATTGTTCTTTAAAAGCATATAAATAAAATCTATGATATTATATGTTAATCTCTAAAAATTGAGCCATAACAACCACTTTAATATGTTTAAGTAAAATTTATCGTGTTATTGTTAATGCCAGTCGTGACGCAGAGGCAATGCGACTGTAAAACCGACTGGTTGTGGGTTCGATCCCTACTGGAGGAAATGAAATATTTACTTAAATTTATATTTCCATTTCTTCGCTTTGGTGTCCAGGCAAAGCGCGGCGTTGAGTTCTGCCGCTCAACACGCAATGCCTCCAGAAGACAGCAGAAAGTGGGGAACGGATTGTCTTGACATTAGGTTCCCTCTGCCTACCCTGCTGGGTGAAGGATACAGAGTGAAGCTGATTTATTTAATTATTTTCTATAATTCGGTATTATTTTATTTTATTATTCGGTTGCATCCACCACGTGTACCTTATAAGAGCGCACTAATAGAGCAACCCCGCAAGGTGATGCGTATCAGTGCGTCCTCGCTGCTCGCTGGTATGTCAAGTAGCGACGAATGCAAAGTTGGGGACCGCCACCTAACACGCTATGTCCGAAACGGCGGGAAGTGGAGGAAGTCTTCTAGAAGTTACGTTATTATAAGCCAAGATAGTTACTAAAACATTAATAGTCTTTATAGGATACACTATAGACATACATAATATATAAACACACGCAATTTTTTGTGAATTCGCGGGCGAAGCCGCGATCGGGATGCTAGTATACTATTAGTCTTATTATCGCCAGTTCTTTCCAGTTACACCTTCCACGACATTTCCTGATAATATTTAAATTATGATTCAAAGCAATTAAATTTTACATCTTGGTGTGTACATTATCTTCAAAATATTAAATCAATTACATTTTCAAAACCCGTAAATTGAAATCAAACAAGAACAAACTACATACGAGTATGTGTAATTAATAAGAGTAGCCAAAATAGTAATCTGTAGATTTATAAATTTGAGTTGTGTTGGTGAAAATCAAGACCGTGTTTTGTCTTCTTACTATGGTAAGATAGCTAGGAAATGAAAATAATTCATTCCCTAATTGGGAATCACACCCAGAACCGTCGATAGTATCAGTAAGATGCTGTGCCGCTGATCACGGTGGCCGTATTTATTTGTGTTTAATATCAATTATTATGCAAGATTCATATTCTTACTATGTTTTATATATTTGTAATAACAATATCTGCGGAAACAACAAGAAAATCTTCGAAAAAAAAATACTTTCAACATATTACTGCATAAGTTTTTATTTATCGAGTCTGTGGGCCAGGTATTCACAAAAATCTTACAGCGTCCTTCGGGTTCAATAGAATGACGCATTTAGTCACAAGAAACGTCCTCGTTTCTGTAGTGCGCCCGGAATGTTCGCGACAGCGCGAGTTACCTGTTTTTTTGCTACTATGCGCAAAAAATGTGGCTCCTTATTACAAAGACCACGGGTTGGCACCAACAGCATCCTAAATATGATTTCTAATAGATTAAATTGTGTATACGTAAGCCATGGCTGCGCCATTTCAAGTGGATTGAAGGATCAATTTAAAAATAAATAAAGTAACAAAACTAAACAAAAGTAAACTTAACGTAAAAAAACTGTAAACCAAAATAAAATCCTTTCATAAATCGCAATCAGAACAAGACTTTAGCTTTTAAATTGCCTAACTCATTTGTAATCTATGACTTTTCAGTTGTCAATGTCAAGGTGACATTTATCATATTGAAATTCTGCTAACCTATAATCGTGAAATTTGGTCTTCTTTGGTTCTTTTTCGTATCAGATTTCGTATTATTGTTAGTACATACATTTTATATATTTTTAAATACAATGGCTGAGGAGGTACAAAAGAAACTTCAAAAAGAATTCGATATTTTCAACAATTTGAAAAAAGAATACCATAAGGCCGTCACACAGAAACAACAGCTAGACAGTAAATTAAATGAAAACAAAGCAGTAAAAGAAGAACTTATGTTACTAAAAAAAGATGCCGAAGTCTACAAACTTTTAGGTCCAGTGCTAGTGAAGCAGGAATTGGAGGAAGCAAGACAAAATGTGTCTAAGCGATTAGAGTATATTAGCAAGGAAATCAAGAGATCAGATGGTCAAATTTCAGCAATAGAAAATAAACAAGAAGTAGTGCAGGAAAATGTTAATAAATTGAAAAATGATCTCGCTAGTTTAAAAGTAGCTTAAATAGAAAAAAAATATTAATATTAACTTTTGTACACCTGGAGTAATATTATATATCTTAATTTTTCTATGATGCTACATATATACTTCAAATAATTAATTGCAAACTAACATCAGCTGCTATAAACAAATGGCATTTGTAAGTTAAATTTATAAAGAAAACTAATTATTATATTTGTTTTTTTATTTCATAATCACTATATTTCCTTAAATTTCAGCCAAATTTCCACTATTATAATAATACAATTTTGAAATACAAAAGCATTTTATTATTAGTAGTTATTAGTTATATTTTTGTAATGTTCATATTGACATAATATTTTTTTGATATGGGGAACCAAATCCAAAAATGAATACAAGTAAAAATAAGTAGTAAGTTTAGTTGTGGCACAGAGGCACAAACACGAATGTGTGACTGTAAATACAACAGGTTTTAGGTTTGATTCCCACTCAACTAAGAGAAATGTAATATTTCATATTTTAATTTCCTTGCCCTGGTAATGAGACAAAAGCATGATGTTGAGTCCTGCCACAGAACACACTATGCCTCAAATGAAAATGTCTTAATAGGAACAAAGTACCTTACTAGGCTACCTCAAATTCAAAATATTCTTTAATCAAATAGACTTATAGGCACTTATAAATGAAGACAAGGCTACAACCGGCTCCAAAGGCTGTTCTGCTGAGAAAAGCCAGCAAGAAATTCAACATTTGCTGTTTTCAAAATTGAGCTTACAATATTAATGCTTAACACAATCGTAGCTATCCCACAAGAAATTCTAATAATCTTAATTAAAAACATTTTTTTTATTAGGATCATTTGAATTTTTAACATTAAAATTTTCACCTTTAATAACAAGTCAAAAATGTTGTTTTCTAAAGTTTGGTAATGCAAATTCAATACATATAATTTTTTTGCCTCTCCTCTGCCTACCCTGCTATCACATATAGCAGGGTATGCAGAGGAAAGGCAAAAAAGGAGGAGATGATGAGGATACAGCGTGAAGCTTTAATAAAAAGATAAACATGTATGTGCGTACTTATGTACGCACGTAACAAGTTATAAAAAATATTTGTACATCTTAAAAATGTATGTATGCCCATAATTTTTCCCAAGGAAGTAGGTATATAATCAAAAATAATGTTGTATTAAGCATATTATAAGAATTTCTATTAAACTTTATACTAAGATATGGTTTAATGGTGGAAATCGGAATGCTTAAACAGAGTAATGTAATGAAGAATATAGAAAGATATTATTATACTAGGTTCTCTATTAAGGTGTAAAAATAAAAAATAAAAGTGTAAGACGTATATGTATGGAAATCATAAAATGTACTTCTTTATCGGCTATACTCAATGTGAATATGAATAGCAGATCTTCATGGACGTGTCTTCGTCGTTCGTCTTGTGTCGTGATATTTTCTGAGGAGGGACTGGACTTTTCCATTAATGTATATATTCGTGTAAATGTTGTTTTCTTCTTATTGTCCGGGCCAAATGTTCTGGAAGCAAAATATCTAGGGTAGGCACCAGATCCGGTCCATTGCTCTAAAAGACCGGCTGCTCAACGTAACCAAAGCCTTGGACAAGGTCTGACACAATGGCCTGCTCTTCAAGCTCCGTTGTATGACATTGCCAGACTCTCTCGTTCACATATTTTGGGGAATACCTGTCGAATCGAACATTCCAGTATGGATTAGAACTATGAACTTACAGACTCCAACCCACGTTGGAAGTGAAAACGTGTAAGTACACTTTTCATCCACACCCGCTTCTCCGACGCCTTCGTAGCGTCCTTCTAGATCCAGACAATCCAATTATAGTCGCAACCGCCCATTCGCAATAAAAAAAACATAAATTGGAAAATAGAGGCCAGTCGTGGCCCAGCGGCACAAAGTATGACAGTAAAAGCGTATGGTTGTGGGTTCGGTCCCCACTCGAGGAAATGAAATATTTATTCAAATGTATATTTCCATTTCCTGGCTCTAGTGTCGATACAAAGCGCGGAGTTCTGCCACTTAAGACGCAATGCCTCCAGAATTCGGCAGAAAGTGGGGAACGGAGTGTATTACACTACATTCCCTCTGCCTACCTCTGCTGTGTGTGGGATACAGCGTGAAGCTGATTTATTTGATTTTGATTTAGTACTGTATTGTAATACAGTATTGCATGCATAGACAGAGCATCATTAAATTTCTTTTTGCCTATCGGTTTTTAAATCTATTTTAAATACATCATTATCAAAGAATAAAACACTCAACATTCTGCATAAAATATATTTATTTATATTCTCAATAATCATAAATTCTTATGAGTAATGGCACATTTGTAAAAATCCAAACACACAATAATCTATTATAATATGTTAAAAAATACTCTTTTTTATATAGTATTATATTTTAATATATTTTTTTACATAAATATTCACGATATCTTTTAGCAATCTAATAATATAAAACACTATAATATAAAAATACTGTATATATGAAAATATATTTCATTTAATAAATATATTTTGTACACCAAAAATCAGTCAGAGTTAACAGTATTGGTCCCTTACAAATACGTAAATATTATAAAAATCACAATTTCTGGAATTTTGTCACTCATCAACTAAACATATTATTATATATTTAGTTGATACTAGATGATTCTTTAATATTTTAACAGGATAGAATATAAGTAGATATAAAAATACAAATGACAAGGAAATACTACATAAATATAAATATGTATACAAGACGATAGCAGCCTTGTTATTTCAAGAAAGAAATAAACGGTTTATTGTTTGAGTGTACATATTTGTCTCTTTCTAGATATACTTACTATACTAAATATACTTTTAAGTGAGTGACTTACTGGCAAATTACAGATGAAACTAAACCAGAAATGCTAGTCGTATAAAGTTGAAATTTGGCATGTAGGATGTACGGGAGCTCTACGGGAACGGGATTTTCCATTTGAAAGTCTTAAAATTGTAGGCGACGACTAGTCAAAATAAAATTCACTTAATTCTACTTTGTACGCACGGTACACTGCAAAATGGCATTTCCTGTTTCACGACAAATCTTCCACTCAGTAGACTTTTGCCACACATTCGTCCGGAGCAAATAAAGCATTCTGCATGCCAGTGCATGTTACCCCACGACACCCCCTGTTGCTCCGGACCTATAACCCCTCCGCACGCTCTACAACGTTCTGCATAAAACTGATCATAACACGACAAACATACAGGCAAACCAGTCTTATCATCAGGAACATATTTCTTACCACCCAAAGGTGCATCACAGTGGTAACAGCAAAAGTGTTGTACATGGAATGCTCTGCCTTCAGCCGCTGTATATGGTCTTGTGAATATCAGTTCGTCACATCCGGCACAACGCGGTATCTCCAAAACGTTAGCCAAATCTCTTGCGCAATAAATTTCTCCTTTATAATAGAAGTATACGAGGTCGGCCAAGAGCTCTCCGCATTTGCAGCAAGTGAAGCATTGCGGATGCCATATAGCTTCCTGACCAGCTCTCTCTGCTTTAACAGCGACTTCACCAGCAAACATAGGTTTGTCGCAACGTTGACAGGGTACTCCTTCGTTGTACAATTTCCTGTTAAACTCCATTTCAGCCGGACTCAAGGACATGTCAGCAAATTGCGTTAGAATGGGGTCTAGTTGTTCCGCATAATTGCTTATATGCACAGGATTCCCGGTGTGATCCAGTTGTGCGTTCACTGGGATAGGATTTCCGATATGGTCGAGCTGTGCATTATCTGTAGGTACTGATAAGCCTGGGTGTGTACTGTAATTGGGCAATGGTGGCGGAACATCTTCTCCAGAGTAAGTCCTGAGGTATTCTCTCAGAGGCGCAGTTTGCTGTGGTTCAACTTGATTGGGTGGTTTCATTGTTGTGGAGTATTGTGGGCTTATCTTTGTGGAACAGAGAGTGCCACTAAGTTCTGGAGTAGTCGGTTCATGTTTCCAGCTCCATATTTCACCATTCGGCGCAAAAATAGTTCCCTTTTGGATCCTGCTATCTAACAATTTAGCACTACTCATAATGTTATTGTTGCTCACAGACCACAGATCTGGCATTACTTGAGCCCCTAAAGCTTTGTTAGCAAATTCTGTCACTTCCTCTTTAAATTGAGGATTTCTATGATATTCGTCACGGAATAACTTTATAGGTTGCAAGTAAACGTCGTTAGATACCGGCATGTTTAGGTCATTGAGGTTCTTCAACAATTTATCATACACGGGGCCATGTTCAACAGCGCTCTTTATTCTATCCGATTCAATTTTCATTATATTTAATTTGTCCTTGACGATTTTGCTTAGTGCTGGACTAGATTTGTATTCTGGCAAATTCGCAGCACTGCTAACAACATTGCCTTGAGAGTCCAACACTAGTTTTTTATCTGAAGCGTTTTTGGGCACTATATTGTATTTGACACCTCTCGATATGTTTGATATCTTTAACGGTAGGGCATAAGATTTAGTAGGAGTATGAGTTTTACTATTTTCAACTGAGTAAACTTCACCATTTTGAAGTGGTCCTACTCTGACTACGTTTCCCATACCAACCACGTGGTCTTTTATACGAGTAATATACTCCTGTAACAAAAATAATATTTTCCATGAAGTTACATTAAATACAAATTCAACAGTCGTATTATTTTACAATCGGCTATAGTGAGGACAGGAGAAAAAATTTCATAGAATATCACTAAACATTCTAAGTGCTTAAGACTAATTGTTTTTTTTTTTTGTATTTTAAAATATTAGTAAACCTGGGCCAAATTAAATAGAAATTAAAAAGTGACCTGAATGTTTTAGAATTTAGTCTCATGACAAGATGAAATATGAATAGGAAATAGTCGGGAACGATTATATTTAAGTATTTACTACTACTATTTGACCGGCAAAAGGAACCAGAGTTTTAATACGTTCTTTCTCTTTGCCCTATAAAAAAGTTAGCTAAAGCCCTCAACTATAAATTACCCCATATAAACATGTATAAGCCTATACAAAAACTATTAGAGAATAAAATTACAATTTTTCATACCGTATGTTCTGTTTTCTCTTGATCCGAGGCGTGGTGTCTTGCCGCTGTTGCTACATCGTGTGGGGGTAACTGTGTACGAAGTTGAGCACGTCTTTTCTTCGCCGCCTCCGACCCTGACACTGGCGCCAAGGGACCCAAACATGACATGTACTCTGATACCTGAAGAAAAGATATATAGTTTACAGAAAACGGCAAATATCGTGACACAGTGACTCCAATCTCCGGATAACAAATTGTTTTCATTTATGTGAGACAAAGCGCGCCGTTGAGATTCGCCAATGAACACGCAATATTTAGAATTAAGGCGAAATGTGGAGATTGGAGTATGCAGGTTCTCTTTACCTCTATGTGGGGATAAAGCGTAGAGCTGAGTAAGCTAAAAAAAACTTTAACGCAAACAATTTTAACTGATGCTTCTGCTGATGAGAGGAAGAAAGAAAGAAAGAAAGAAAGAGAGAGAGAGAGAGAGAGACATTTGAATGTTTTTTATTAAATATTTTGAATATTTAAAAAAAGTATTATTCCACAATTAAGAAAGAAAAATAATAACTTAGAAAAAGTATAAAAAGTAGAACATTGCGGGATTTTAGTCGCATCTAGCCAAGCCCTAAGTGTAACATAAACATTAACCTATACAAACATATAGAAATATCAACATTAACTATTAGTATAATTACTAATTATTAGGTTACATAAAATATGAATCGTTAATTATTTATTAAATTGATCATTTATATGTCACGAGAAAGATTTATATCATATATGATTAATGATTTATACTATATTAATAAAACAAAGTGATAAAATTTGTATGTATGATCAGTTTGAATTAAAAACCTACTTATACCTACATTTACCAACAAAAATATTATTCAAAATATATTATAAATACGCATTAATTATAAAAATAATTGACGAAACTTAAGCTTGGGAAACCTTACTGAAATTTGAGATGGGGTTAAATGAAAGTCAGTTGCGGGAAGTAAGAGGGTTACAAGCTCGTTAGTCAGACCCCTAAAAGTACTGCTAATCATTAATTAGGTCATCACTTTATTTTCGAAAATTCTTTTAGCGCTATAACAAACTAATAATAGCAAATATGTATAGTTCATTTTTTAAACATTTTTAAAGTGTTATTCCACACTTAGGAAAGAAAAATACTTATTTAGAACTGGTTGGTTTCCAGGAGGGTTCGAGTCCCGCTACGTTCAAATTTTATACTTATATATATATTTTAGACATTTTTCGAAATAGTTGATAGAAATTCAATATTTAATTTTTCCGTACGAATAACGATACAAAGTGTGGCGTTGATTTCCGCCACTCGACACGTCTTATCTGAGAAATAGGGCGGAAAGTGGACAACGGAGTGTCTTAAAGTTGGATTCCCAAATACCCAAAAAAAATGACTCATTAGCTTGTTATGAAATGGTACAATGTATTATAAAATTGCATAAATATTATACTACTATGTATAATACTAGTTAATATCCATTAAACAATGAAGTAGCAGTAGGTATCAGTGGTCCAAGTAGAACTAAACAGCACCATCTCTTACTAATTCACCAAGATTATTTTTAACATTTTTTTCCTAACACAGCCAGACTGCGGTGTTTAAATCCGTCACCAAACAAAAGTGAAAAGAAAAACGAAGTATATTAACACCAGGATCTTTAAAAAAAAATTAAATACATAACTTTTATATAAAAAATTTACAGAGTACTTAGAAACTTACTCAGCAACACATTTAGCAGAGGTGAGTACCCAGGAGTTATTGACCAGGGATCCCACACAACTCTTCAAATATCCGTTATTAAAGATGTAGGCGAGACGAAGATGTACCAACCAAGGGTTCTCGCCGAGCTGGGCGGGCGCGCTTGCGCTTGATGCAACTATACAAAGAGAAAATATAGTTTTATTATTACTCGTATATTTACAGGATATACAAGACGAAAGAGGTATGCAAGACCGTAGCGTATAGCGCTCCCCGCTAGGGATAAAGCGTGAAGCTAAATAAAATGCAGAATACATCTAGAAATTAGCCGACGGTTCACTTTAGTATTAGTTCTAATTTTTTATCGAGTGGGAATCGAACCCACAACCGACTGCGTTACAGTCACACGTCTGTGCCCCTGCGACCAACGACGGCTTATTACAAACTAAATTGCATTTTATAAATTTCATTTTATTACAAATTAAATTGCTTACCTTGAACGTCAGCGCTGCGAGCCTGGAAGTATAAAAACAATTTAGGTACAGAATCAGTCTTTTCAGTCAAAATAAAATACAATATCTAATTATGGAGCCCTCAAGTTTTATTAATCCCTTAAGTACAGTAATAAGTAGTAAAACACGAACGCCATCGAAAAGGGGGTCGGCTGAAATTCGAGAAACTGGGTCGCGCTCTCAAAGTTTAAGAAGTCACATTTTAGGGCATTGGAATAGGTATAGAAGACCTACTTGCCAACAATGGCAGTTATTGCTAAACAAAACACGTTTTATTTGTGTATTTTCCCTTAAAACTAGCCGTGAATATTTTTTTTTATATGTTTAATAAACAATATTTTATCATTTTGAAGTTTAGTTTTAGAGTAATTATTTCTTATTAGTAATTGTAATTGAGGCCAGTCGTGGCGCAGGGGCACAAAGTGTGACTGTAAAATCGACTAGTTGTGAGTACGATCGACTCGAGGATTTCATTTCCTATTTATTTACATTTATATTTTTATTTCTTCGCTCTGGTTTCGAGGCAAAGCGCGGCGTTGAGTTCCACCACTCTATACGCAATACCTCCAGAACTTGGCCGAAAGTGGGGTATTAAGTGTCTTAACATTAGGTCCCTCTACCCTACTGCGTGCGGGATACAGCGTGAAGCTGATTTGATTTGATTTTGAGTAATTATTTTCACGTACTTTTTATATTAATTTCATGTGTGACAGCATTGCACGCAGTATGTCGAAATCGAACACAAAAGTGTCTTGACACTAGGCGAATATGATTTTATAAAGGAGCAGTTAATAAAATCAATATTGTATCTTATCGTAAAATAAAATGGAGCGAAGACTTCCATTTCACAATGAACTCATCTCCCGCACATTTTTAAGATTCCTTTTAGGAAAAAAAGAATCCCTTATAAGATCAGATCTCGAGAACGCTTGGAGATATTGATTTGAAATACAAAACCGTATACCCAGATCTACGGCTCATATATTTTTACATTTAAAAAAAAAGATATAGCCGTTTTGGCTCTAGCTAAGCTCAGAGTCTCAGAAAAAGCTCGAGACCTCCAAGTTTTGTACGGAACTCTCGGTGGGTTCTCGCCCACTACAGGGTTCTGACTCGCGCTAGTCCGGTTCTTTTAATTTTTTTCGGAATCGACCTACAAATTTGGCGTTACAACCATTACCAACGAAATGTTATATCGCGCTATTTTAAACTAAAATTATCTTTCACTTTAAATAAATTAAAACGTTATAAAAAAAATTATTAAATGCTTTATTTTCATAAATACAGCATATTTTAAGTGATTACAAGATAAAAAAACAGTGATTGTATTGTTTAAATACGTTTATCCGTTGTTTATCGGCGATTAACACCGAAAATCGGTTATTACGCGATAGCCTTGAGAATTAGATATGTTTTGTATTTTTTTATAATTGTTATTTTTATAATTTAATATATAGTAGGTTACTTTAATTTGTTTGTTTCGGAAAAATCCTTGGGTTTTATTTTAGTTTTAAATAAAAAATTAAATCAAATCAAATTTAACTGTTTTTAAGAAACTGTTTGAATAAGCAATTTGAATAATTCATTAAAACGTTATTATTACTAAAATAAAAATTTTAGTAAATCATTCATAGGTGATACTTTGTTTATATATATAAATCAGCTTCACGCTATAGCGGGATACACCCGCAAACAGTAGGGTAGGCGGAGGGAACCTAGTGTTAAGACACTCCGATTGTCACTTTCCACCGAGTTCTGGAGGCATTGCCTCGACACCAGAGCGAAGAAATGAAAATATAAATGTAGTCTAGGCCACATCAAATAATATTTAATTTCCTCGAGTGTAGATCGAACGCACAACCAATCGATTTTACAGTCACACTTTTAACCCCTGCGCCACGACTGGCATAATACCTTATTAGGCTTTTAAAAACCGAGTGAAAAATCAATCTTTTCTCCAATTCCCTTCTATGAAAAGATTTCCTCCCATGTTTTTCAATAGTACGTCCTATTCCTATTTTCAATAGTCTAGAAACAAGCCATGGGATTCTTCGTGGGATCCATTCCATCCCATACGACAAATAGTACCCGGCGCTACTAATCTCCTTAGACGTTACGTAATATAATAAGAAATACATGGAAAAAAGACAGTAAGAGTAGCTGTTCAGTCCAATTTTCAATCCACTTGATTATCTAAGACTAGCGACCCGCTCGCGGCTTCGCCCGCTTTAACCACAGAATTATTAACTTAAAACACTAAAATTATATTCATGTTTTAATATACCTATAATGTATATTCGCAACGCACTTAAGATTTCTAATGTGAAAATTATTAAAACCTTAGGTCGCATTTT
>DWAO01000351.1:0-27102 GCA_018230605.1 Heliconius congener
ACTTTAAATGCGATCCTGATAATCTCTTGACATGAAATTTTATACAACTTCAAATCCATTAAAACTGCGTAAATAAAAAACATTCCCCACGCACGGCCCAAGTTTTTTGACTTTCTTTGTTTGGTAGATTTGTTATCAAAACGAGAAAATCGAAGTAATTCATTCCCTAGCTTAAACTAAGCTGCCTTGTCGCTGCGCTACAACTGCCTCGATGGCAATAAATTAAGAAATACTTATTCTTCTGTAACTAAAACAACATGATTTGATTATTTTAATTATAGGAGAAGAAGTAGAGTCACCAGCTGAAGAAGAAGAGGAACTGGATCCTGAAGAGTTGGCAGATATTGAGGAGGAACGTCGTGAAATGGAGGAGGAAGCGTTCCGAGCGGCTCGATGGCCGGCCTATGTATTATATGTGGATTCATTGGTAAATCTTAAAAATAAAATGAAAAAACTGTAAATATTACATTTTTGAAAATAAGTTAGTATTTATATATTATAGTAAAAATTTTGTGTAACTTTCTGCATTCCAATATTGCTGTACTAAGGGATGTATATTACAGCTTACAGTACCAACCCTTCAGAATTATTGGTTAGTATAAGGGTAGGCAGAAGAAACCTAGTGTTAATACTCCGTTCCGTACTTTCCGCCGAATTCTGGAGGCATTGCGTGTTCGCCTCCGCCGCGCTTTGCCTTAAAATATAAATTTATGTAAATGTTTCATTTACTTTTATAACTATTTTATAATGCAATTGTTGTAGTAAAAATGGTTTATAAAAAAACTTTGTTTTGAGAAAATTACAATATTTGCTGACAGGTTTCTACACAAGTGATGAAAGCTATTCAAGTCAGTGTGAACTTATTCGAAAAGAACACGGATTTGGAGAAGGGACCTAGAGTAGCGTTCCTGGAAGTGGTCGCAGAACTAAGAGATCCAGGTTAGTAGTTATTATTTACAATGCTATAAGGTTTTTTAAAGACGTACAAAATAATCTGTTAAATTTCATATCACTGGAACTTTATATCGATGTAACGATGTCGACATATTTTTACCTCCGAAGGACCATCATTAAATAACGAGTTAAAGGGAGGTCCCTGTCGACGAAGTGTGATATTGTGTGAAAAGGCCAATGGGTGGACAAAGATCCTGAATTTCATATCATATTTTAAACACAACACAGAAGAAACATCATATTTTAAAATTGAATAATATTCAAGTATTAAAACAAGAGATTTGTGTACTGAAAAATATCTTTTTAAATGCTACTATGTAACCGGATTATTGTGTATAAATATTTTTCGAAGCCTGTCGTTTCGAACACTGCAGTAGTCCGTGGTTACGGGTAGTCAATCTTGCATATATTATATTTAATGTGTAATAATCGCGAAAATCAAAGATTTTATTACAAAAATATCTTATTTAATATTTCTATACAGATATTTATTTTTCTCCATCTTTGGACGTCGACGATGAAGGCGGCTTATATTGGACATTGAAAGAAATGATGAAGGATATGTTTTTACAAGCGACCATGTTTCCTCGCATTGATCCTATTGTGCCCATACCTACCTACGAAGGTATGCTTTTTAATATATTACATAAATATTAATTCTCTTTTCATTACAGCAAGTGCTTGTTTTGTTAGTTAATAAAACAATAAATAATAAAGATTAATCGTTTCTTTGCTTGTATTTTAATTAATAATTTTGATCAGTAAAATATGTACTTGTATGGCGTTATCTTATCAAAATATTTTACTGTAGATGACATAAAAAGAGAAGATGCAATGATTGATTTGTACCACGATATTCTAAAACGAGTTGACAATAGCATCACAGACGTTGTCCAGTATGCTTCAGTAAGTTTACATGAATATGATAGAATCTTTATTCTCTAATTCCTTGAAATAGAAATTATTCTGCTATAATTATGTTGTTATATCGCTTTAGAAATACGAAAAGTATGCTCCACTATGGTTAGAAGACAGGCAGGAAGTGTTGGCCAATTTTCTTAAATATGGTCGCGTTATTCCTCCGGAGGAGTTCGATAAGTATCGCTTTGATAATGGCTGCGATCCACCAGAAGTTAAGCCCAAGCTTGAACAATATCAAGAAGAGGTGAATTATATATGATATTCTACAACTCTATAAACGAAAAAGCGTTAAGTTTCTTAAGGAATGAATTTACTCAATTTTAATTTATTTATGAAAACAAAAATACAGATTTGGTTGTGTTCGAAGTGCCTGCCTATGTTAATTTTAGTATGTTTGTTTGTGCTTAGTTCATTCTTTAAGAAGTATCATATTTGGAATTTAATATTGCTTAATCTATATTTCAATTTATCAAATCGAATGTTTTTCTCTTATATCATAACACGAATCATTCTTATATCATAACACGTGTTGTCTTATTTTTTTTTTGTTTTACAGATCGACAAGTTTAATGCTTTATATGCAGAAGTCAGTGCTTTGCCTTCGGAATATTTGTGTAACGGTTGGTTGAAGTTGGAATTGAAACGACTAAACCAAGCTATTATGAATATTATTTGCAAATGGAGCAATCTATACAAGCAGAATCTAAAAGATCATGTACAGACAAGGTTTAATATTTTTGTGTATCTATAAATATGTATAGCGCAGTTACACATTGAAATATATATGAGACGTCATCAAAATAAGCGATAATTTTTAAATTTCGCGGGCTTGGAGAGTCCAACAGATTTTTTAAATTATGTTTTATACATGTCGCTGAAGTATGATATAATCTACATCTGTACTCGTACTCAGTCATTGTGGAAATGATTCACGAGCACTGCAAAGGCTTAGCCAAGCGCTACTTGGAGCGCGCAAGCTCGCACGCTAACGCTCTCGTCGTTAAGGCTTGACTACACCCCTAACGCGGAACGCAACTGCATACGCCCGCGAAGCGTCTTATTAGACCTAGATGACTCCATTATACTAGCTAATGCCCCGTATGTAGGGACAACACAAATGCCGTCATCGACGGCATCGATGATGAAGTCCAGCTTATTCGATGGCTCGAAAGCGCGTGTGTTGAATCCAGCGGTTAGGAACCCTTAGCTCTCTTAGATCAGTTTAATTCGTACCCAGTGTCTGTTTGCTTAGAAAATAGTCGCTAAGTTTAGACGTGCTCTTATGGGCTTGGCGATTGTCGTTTGTTAAAATAAATGTATCAAATTTTGCGTTAAAAAAGTAAATAAAAAGTAACAAAGTGTGTAAAATGCTAACAAAGGTCTATAGTGAGTCTGCTTTGAGTAAAACAAAAGTTGACGAGTTGTATAAGCGTTTCCAAGTTGCGGCATGATGATTTAGGCATATCCATTGGCTCTTGCCGGGACTTTTTTTTAAATATTTTGGGTATGAAAAGCGTGGCAACAAAATTTGTTCCAAAATTGTTGAATTATGAACAAAGACAGCGACGAGTTGTTCAGGAATCACTAAGTCCGGAGTGCTTTATATTTTTAACACACGTATACAAGTATTCGTATACAAGTAGTTCATCTTGATGTTTTTTTATAATTGTTGACAATTTATAATAAGTTGAAATAATTTTAATATTTTAGTCTAAACGATTTGGAAAAATTCATAGCATATGCATCTAAAGAACTATCAGTAGAACTAGAAGAGGATGACTATGAAGGATTATTGAAAGTAATGGGTGTGTTAAACGAAGTCAAGGCCAAGACGGACGCTGGGACTGATCAGATGTTTGAACCCCTTCGAGATATTATTTATGTTCTTAAGGAGTATGGTGTTGAGTTCCCAGAAGAGACGTATGAACAGGTAGTGAAAATATTTTTTTCATAATTTATATTAAGTTGGTAATAATCATTGTGCGTGTCAATTAAGTAGAAGATTGTACAAAATAAAAAACGATAATTTTTTGTAACAATTATTTTTAACAATAAATCCACAAATATTTTTTTAAGCTTATGTGGGGACTTTAATACCCTTCTTAATATTTTCATGAATATAACGTTTGCTTATAATCAGTGTTGTTAAAATATTTTATTAACTAATTAAAATTAAATATTTTTAATGCGTGCGTGTCTTTGGAATTAGAAGTATACACCATCTCATCAATATTCGGTACATACTTTGGTAAGACTATATGTTATTTGTTTAAAAGAACAATAAAATAAAATCTTTTCTGTAAATAGATTTTTCGATATTTATTTGCTTTTACTCTATTAGTGGTAAATTGTTGCTAATTTTTCCTCGTTACGTGTGAGATACTTTATGAATATCATGTCTCCATATGTTAAATATTATATTTTAATGTTTTTTCCAGTTGGACGTTTTACCGGAAAAATGGCGAAACCTGGTGAAGCAGGCGACGGTAATGAAAAATGAGGTTGCCCCGATGCAAGCAGCGCAGGCTGCACTTATCGCTAAGCGCGTTGCTCTCATAAACCTGCGTATTACCATGTATCGTGACCAGTTCAAATTGAAAGAGGTACGATAATTATTTTTACCTTCCCATTTTATCATGCATACAGCAGGATAGGCGAAGAGAACCTAAAGTCTCTTTTTTTCTTGTCAAAGAACATTTTACATTTTTACTTAGTTTGTTAATTTTCTTTTATGACTGTGACAACAGATTGTGTTAATAAATGATTCACAGATATTCCTCGAGAAATGCAAGGAACCGTACAGGCAAGTTGACAAAGTTCACAAAGAATTAGAACAGTTTGAAGAAATTGTTAGTAACTTGAAAAAGTCATGCGGCTTATTTGATATACAACCACCAGATGAAAAGAATTTGAAACAATGTAGGCGGGAATTAAAACTAGCGAAGGTAAAACTTAAATAACTGAAACTGTTTTTAAGAAAGCTTATGAAGATTTACATAGTCTTTTTCTCCATACATATTTTAATTACAATTTTAATATTCTAAGTATTTCCTCTATTATTATTTATTACCTCTATTATTTATTACCTCTGATTAAGAATATATTTTAAGCGATTTTTAAGCAGTTGGAACGCAAATATTCAAATCATCAAATACATCAAAAATCTTTAAATATGTTATTTGTTATTTTAGCAACTTTGGGATTATTATAATTTGGTTATGGGCACTATAGAATTTTGGAAAAAATCTCCATGGAAGAAAATAGATGCTGATGGTATGGATCAAGAGTGCAAGCGTTTTACGAAGGATTTAAGGCAATTAGATAAAGAAATGAGAGCATGGTAAGGAATATTACAGACTAAAAAAAATATTGTACGGACGAAAAAAAATAGTATATTTTTTGCGTTATTAATTGGCGTTATTGCTGTTGAACTGAAGCCCTTTAAGAAAAAGTACGAATATTGATGGACGCTCGTGAAGGGTTGGCAATCGCAGGAGAATGCCCTGTATACGCTAATCAAGTTTAGGTTTGACTGTTGGGCTTGGTAGCGCCGAGACGCGGACGTGCCGTGAGATATGGCTGGCTGTTCCGAATGACACAATTCTATTGCCTTTATAATCTCTTTCACCTATATCGATTCTCCTTTACATGAGTTTGCTAACAATATATATATTTCCAAGACAATATATTACAAATCTAATTTATGTAAATAAAAATTTTTTTTAGGGAACCATATATTTCAATAGAAGGCACAATAAAGAACTTGATGACATCTCTACGCGCTGTCACTGACTTACAAAACCCATCTATTAAAGACAGACACTGGGTTGAGCTAATGATGGCGACAAAGGTAAGGGTAGTTAGTACATTACGTACGTTAAAATTGACAAAATGTTATGTATGTAAATGTAGCACTAATTAGAAAAAATATTTTTTTTTAATGTAGAAAGCCGCACACTCATTCATCCCATCCATCGAAACTAAATATGTTGAGACTAAACCATTTACATTTAAACGTATTACGCAAAGTTATGTTTCGCTGACCGATATTTTAGACGACTTTAAAATTTTTTATGAAATAGCACATTCTATAGATGATACATTAGAAAACAGTAACGGAAATAAGTATATGCAAACAACAAATCCGGATTACAAAAAATATTTTGAATTACAAAATTTAAGAAAAATTAATTTTCAAGAAAACTTATGTAAGGAAAATAAATTTCAAAGACACAATAGATGTTACACAATGCAAGAAATTCGAGAAAACGGTCTACAGCTGATTCGTCCAAAAGAAAAGTTGCAGAGTAACACACAAAACACTAAAATTATTTTATCGGAATACATTTTGTAAATAATTTTCTTTGTGTCACTCATCTAGGCTTTAAGTTGTAAATAATATTAGTAATCATAGTTAATAGTAATGTATATATACTAATATATTAAACGTTATACATAAATATAAAATCTACATTCAAATGTAAGTACTACTTACAGAATAATTATACTCATAATTTTTATATAACACAATTTAAGTTATCAATTTTTAAAAGCATAGATGTGAATTTTAGGTAAAATTCCACATAGATGATGATACAACATTAGCAGATTTACTAGAACTAAATCTTCATAAGTATGAAGAAGAAGTCAAAACAATCGTAGATAAGTCCGTCAAGGAAGCTGCAATGGAGAAAACGCTCAAGTAAAATATAATTTTTATTACTGATACTTTGCCTTACAGTACTACTTTTTTATTCATTTGAGTAACATTGATTTTTATGTTTATTAGCTGTGCACTGCGCGCGTTGCTATGCCACCAACTAAAATATATTTGAAAGAATGACATTAACCTAATATTCAATTCATTTTGAGTCATTTTATTGATTTGTTCGTTTGAAAAAAATATTGGTTGTATCAACTCCGAAACCTTCTTGGGCTCATGCACATCAACTTTACTAAAGATCAAATGATCACATGATCAAACGCATAGTTTACGATTCCATAAAACAGTTACAGACGTACATACACACACACACACACACACACACATATATATATATAATCTCATGTCTACAGGGAATTAGAGGCTACTTGGGCGATAATGGAGTTTGAATATTTGGTTCACGATAGAACAGGTATCAAATTACCTAAAGCAAGTGAAGAGCTTGTTGAGACTCTGGAAGATAATCAGGTTTAATCATTTTTCTTTATTCTTTATTGAAATTCAACATATTATTCAACATATTATTTTCACATTTATAACTACTTCTTCTGTTCTGATAGAATCAAGTGCAAAATATGATGTCATCAAAATTCATCGGTTACTACGAAGAGGAAGTTACAGCATGGCAGAAAAAACTTGGTACTGCAGATGCAGTAATTTCGCTCTGGTTCGAGGTTCAACGTAAATGGCAATACTTGGAAAGTATATTTGTGGGGTCGGATGATATACGAGCTCAGCTACCTGAAGACTCGAAGAGATTTGATAATATTGACAAAACATTTAAGGCAAGTCAACTGTTAAAATTTTCGTGATTGATTTCATATTAATCCGTTTTTGTACTTTGCTATCCTATTTTTTTTATATTGGGCATTTCGTTTTGTTTTATTACAGGAATTACTTAAAGATATAGGTGCAACACCAAATGTCGTTCAAGCCACTAACAAGCCTGGATTATTAGATAAATTAGAAGAACTTATGGCTGCGTTGAATCTTTGCGAAAAAGCTCTTAATGATTATTTAGAAACTAAACGTTTGGCGTATCCACGGTTTTATTTCGTTTCTTCAGCAGATTTACTGGGTAAGGTGTTAACGTATTATATATATTGTTTATTTCAAAAATCAAAGATCGATCTAGATCATGTAGCTTTCCAGATATTTTATCTAATGGAAATAATCCTCCTGCGGTTTGCCGGCATCTATCCAAATTATATGATAATTTGGCGGTATTAGTGTTCGTAAAACCTGGCAGCAAACAAGCTTTTGAGATGATATCCAAGGAAAACGAAGAACATGTGCCATTCAAGGCACCGTGTTGTGATTGTTCGGGCAAGGTACATACATGATACATTTAAAACATTAAAATTTTCAAATAAAAGTTCAATAAAACTATATTATATTTTTTTAGGTAGAGTTATGGCTTAACCGCGTAACTGATTGTATGCGTTACACATTACGAGATATTTTTGAGCATAGTGTGAAGTCTTATGAGGATAAGCCTCGTGATGAATGGGTGTTTGATTGGCCCGCGCAGCCCGCTCTAGTTGGCACTCAAATATGGTGGACTACGGAGACTAATCAGGCTTTTGAGAAACTTGAAGAAGGTAACAATAAAATTCGCGAATTATTATGTATTATGTAGTAATTTAATGTGGTGCAATATTAAATATTTATTTATACGAACATATATTTTTATAATAACATGTTCATTTTAAGGGTATGAAAACGCTTTGAAGGATTACCAGAAAAAGCAAATCGCTCAGTTAAATGCCCTGATTGTACTACTTCTGGGTGACTTGACAGTCGGAGATCGTCAGAAGATCATGACTATTTGTACGATCGATGTACATTCAAGAGACGTTGTAGCTAAGCTTATTGTGGCTAAAGTAGAAACCTCTGCCGCCTTCCAATGGCAAAGCCAATTGAGGTGATTTTTTTTTAAATTTTTAATAATTTATTATTTTCCACAGTTCCTCTAGGTTTTATTTAATTTTTGGATTTTTTACGTCACATTTTATGTTTATAGACTTAATCACTAAGAATCCAATATTTCTAGACATCGCTGGGATGTAAAATTAAATAATTGTTTCGCCAATATATGTGATGCCCAATTTCTTTATGATTACGAGTATTTGGGCAATACACCTCGTCTTGTGATTACGCCATTGACAGACAGATGCTACATTACTTTGACACAGGTATCTATCATTTAATCATCGATATGATTTTTTAAAATGTAGTAATAAATATTAATCTCTCGAATTAATCCGGGTAGGTAACTGCCCAGAGAGAGCCTGTATCCCACACATAGCAGGCAGACAGGTAGGCAGAGGGAATATTGGCATCTAGTGCTAAGACACTCTGCTTCTGCTTCCATTAAGGCACTCCGGTTCCCCACTTACCGCCGAGTTCTGAAGGCACTGCGTGTTGAGTGGCGTAACTCAACGCCGCACTTTGTCTCGTTACCAGAGCGAGGAAATAAAAATATTAAATATTTTATTTCCTCGAGTGGGAATTGAACCCACCTGTCGCGTGCAGTCACACGCTTTTCCTCACCACCACCACCCCCACCACCAACACCACCACCAGGGCTCCTTTATTAACAATGTTTTATTTGTTTATTTAGAGCCTTCATTTAATAATGGGCGGAGCACCGGCGGGCCCTGCGGGTACCGGCAAGACGGAAACCACTAAGGATCTGGGAAGAGCTCTCGGTATTATGGTTTACGTGTTCAATTGTTCTGAACAAATGGACTATAAGTCGTGCGGCAATATTTACAAAGGTTGGTTAATACATATGTATATGTAAATAATACACAAGATTAAAGAAATAGAAATTTACACTTAAAAAAATATAATGATTAACGAATATATTTTTTAAAAGGTCTTGCACAAACTGGTGCGTGGGGTTGCTTTGATGAATTTAATAGGATTTCAGTCGAAGTATTGTCAGTCGTATCAGTGCAAGTGAAAAGCGTTCTAGATGCTATAAAGGCTAAAAAAAAGAAGTTTGACTTTATGGGTGAATATATCACACTCATTCCGACTATAGGAATGTTTATTACTATGAATCCTGGGTATGCCGGACGCACCGAGTTACCTGAGAATCTCAAAGCCCTATTCAGGTGTGCTAGTCAAGATTTACTTCTTATTATTTTTTTTATAATATTTTGAAGTATCCTTAATATTACGAGATCACAGTGCATAAATCTAAAGGTATCTGTTTTTTTAATAAAACTTATTTTTGAGGATGATACATGATAGAAGAATAGATTAGACCAAGGTTGCCTAGAAGAATCGTCCCAAAAAATTTTATAATGTTATAGTACTTAATAGGATATTGCAGTAAATAGTAACACTTGATTAGTTAAATTGTTATGTTTATATTTCATTTCCAAAATCAGAAATCAAGAAAATTTCGCCAAGTAATAATGAAGTAAGGATTCTCGAAATACTCAAACACACAGAACGAGTCGTAAAAATAATAAATATTTTCTTAATTAATTAATTAAAAAAAATACCTGCAATACTTTTCGTCCTAAAATATATTATTATTATTCCCATTATTAATTGTTTGTGTATCAATTGCTTAATTTTTGTTGTTTTTTTATTCTGTTTATGTCTCCAATTGTGCACAATAAAGTGTAAATAAATAAATAAATAAATAAGGAGCTATGATGTAATTAATACTTTAGAAGACCGATATTTGTTAATATTTATTTAATCAAATAGTTTATACGTTTGAAAATGATAATTCAAATGAATATTAGTATTTAGAAAAGAGAACATAAAACCATACTTCTACATTTACTTAAAGCTTGAATTTTAGAAAAAGCTCGAAACCCAATTTTTGTACGCAACCCTTGGTGGGCGACTCGCGCTTGTCCGGTTTTTTTTTTAAATACATAATTCATTTATTTCACACTCTGCTAGTTAGGTTGGGTATAATGTTTAGTATATCAATATTATTCTTCTTATAGAAAATTTGTATTTTCTTAAACAGGCCTTGTGCTATGGTGGTGCCAGATTTTGAGTTGATCTGCGAAATCATGCTTGTAGCAGAAGGTTTTCAGGATGCACGCTTGTTAGCCCGAAAGTTTATCACATTATATACCCTGTGTAGAGAACTGTTGTCTAAGCAAGACCACTACGACTGGGGTTTGAGGGCTATAAAATCTGTACTTGTCGTTGCTGGTTCTTTAAAGGTCTGTCTGTAAATCTGTTGCATAATATAATTAATGATAATAATAATAACTTTATAATTTTAACGTTTCACACTTTTAGAGAGGTGATCGTCTCCGACCAGAAGATCAAGTTCTAATGAGAGCTCTCCGAGATTTCAATATACCTAAAATAGTGACAGATGATATGCCAGTGTTTATGGGACTTATTGGGGACTTATTCCCCGCACTCGATGTGCCGCGAAAACGTGATTTAGATTTTGAGAAAAAGCTTTTTGATGGTGCTGTATCTATGAAACTTCAACCAGAGCCTGGTTTCATTTTAAAGGTTAAAATAAAAAATCGGTTAAATGCTAAATATTTTCTTATGATGATCATTCTATGCAAGCTTGTCTATTTCAGATGGTACAATTGGTAGAATTATTTGCGGTCCGACATTCAGTATTCATCAACGGATTTGCAGGTACTGGCAAATCAATGGTATGGCAATGTTTACATAGAACCTATCAAATGTTAAAAATGAAACCATATTACAATGATTTGGATCCAAAAGCAGTAACGAATGATGAGCTTTTTGGTATTATAAATCCGGCTACAAGAGAATGGAAAGACGGACTCTTTTCAACCATTATGAGAGATATGGCGAACATGCCAGGTGACGGTCCTAAATGGATTGTGCTCGATGGTGATATTGACCCGATGTGGATTGAAAGTTTGAACACTTTGATGGATGATAATAAGGTGATAATAATGATGGATGATAATTTAATAATTGTAAAATAATTACAAATTTTTTGAGCTTCCAATAAAATTAAATGGGTATAATTAGTATTATGTAACAAAAATTAAAAGGTATCGTGGCGCAACTCTCAATTTTTTTTTGTAGGTACTTACGTTAGCAAGTAATGAGAGAATTGCTTTAACAAAATCTATGAGGCTATTGTTTGAAATAGCAACTTTGCGGACCGCAACACCTGCTACTGTATCTCGCGCTGGAATTTTATATATCAATCCTCAAGATTTAGGATGGAATCCGTAAGTCGTTTATACGTTTAAGTTTATTTTATTCAACAAATTCGATTATTTCTTACAACATATAAAATAATAACTTAGTTTAATTTTCTGAAAAGGTTTGTAGCTTCGTGGATAGAAACGACACGTGATGATGAATCAGAGAAAGCGATGTTGACGGTATTATTTGATAAGTACATTCCTTCATTATTGGAATCTTGCAAGAAATACAAGCGCATCACCCCGTTAAGCGAACTGCAACAAATACAGTTGACTTGCTATTTATTGGAATGTTTTCTCAATAAGAGTTTACTACCTAGTGATTGTCCAAAAGAATGGTAACATTTATTAAGTATATTAATCATATTCAAGCTTGCTACATTTTTTGTTTTATTTTGCAAATATTTATTAATTCATTACTGAGCATTGAAATATGGTTATGGATAAAATTTACTGTTGATAAATGATTATCTGCTAATTATTTTGTAATTCGTTTTTCCCATATAATTAATATTTTGACAAAGCTAAAATAATATCAAAAATTGAAACATTTGGTATATAAAAAAAAATATAATTAAAAAATTAAATTAATTACAGTAATACTTTAATATAATCATTATATTGTTTCAAGGTACGAAATTTATTTTGTCTTTTGCATTGTATGGGGCTTTGGCTCTGGACTTTTCCAAGACCAGCTTGTGGATTGGCGAAATGAATTCAGCAAGTGGTTCTGTAACGAATTCAAACAAATTAAATTTCCATCTACCGGAAATGTGTTTGGATTTTTCATAGATCCTGAGACAAAGAAGTTTTTACCATGGGCGGAGAAGGTTCAATCTTTTGAGTTGGATCCTGATATCCCGTTACAGGTAATCAAAAATTGCTTAAATTAAACAAATCTCAAAAAGATTTATGTACTAATAAGAAAACAATTAAAACTATTTCTGGCTTTAATTAATGTGTAACTAACGTTTAAACTATATATTTACTAAAGAATTTCGTTGGTACTAGCGGACCCGTGCGGGTACGCTCGCTTGAAATATACGAATGTTTATTTAAGTGTATTCTCGCCCACAGAGGGTTCTGTACCCATTTCAGGCTTTTAAATTTGCGGGCGTAAACCCTTTTTAGTATGAAATGAACAAATAAACAATTAAAAATATTTTTTTACTTAAGTATTTTAAGAATTTATTTGTATTTCGTATTTAATAGAAAAATACTAATATAATAACTAAACAGTTATTTCACATCTGTCTAGGTAAACCGTAACTGCACGCACACTGCATACGTACTCGTAATTTTTTCACATAAATACCGATTCTGCAAAAAAAACCTAGGTAAAACATAGATTATCAGGGTGGAAGCATCTGCGCTCCTTTTACGAGAGCAGCTTAGACAAAATTTTTAAACTTCAAAAAATTAATCATTTGATATATTACTCAACAGTTTAGGCGTAGGATTTTTTTTTATTTCAAGATTTTTAAAAAATACAACAGAACGAGGAAAAGCATTTCTGGTACTAGTATACGCGAGTCAATCTCACCGCCAATCCATACGACTAGATTTCGTGAATGAGGTATGTGTGGCATTGGCGCTTTAATAGGTTTGCGTTTGTGTGCGTTATTCTTGACAAATAGCGTTATATTTTACAACAATAATTTTATTATTTATTTTGTTTGAAAAATCACTTTTTCATTTTTGGCAAAATCTTTTTTGTTTTAATTGTATTTAAATTACTAAAATTTAATTGTTAAAACTGTGGTTTCATTTAAAGTGGTGATGATAAAAACACAGTATACTGCTCTACAAATCTAGAAATTTCAAGCACTACGTGGCTGTTTGAGAGAGTGTCAACTTACATTGGAGAATTCTAAATCTTGAAATCTCGGTCTATATTATAATTATAAAACCTAGAGTTTTTTTGTATCATCATACAGATAATAATTTATAAACAATTTCAAATAACAAAACCTAGAAAACTAAACATTTGGCCAATTCTAACAGTTGTATAAAATAACTCTTGTAGAAAGTAGCAAGTTTGTCGAACAACATACTTTTAGTATTAAAGACGCTTCAAGTTCAACTTCAATCAGAAGTAGGGGCTCTGGCTATAAGCGAAGCTTGAATTTCAGAAACGTCTAGACAACTTCAATTTTTGTACGGAACCCTAGGTGCGCGAGCCCGACTCGCGCTTGTCCGGTTTTTTTATTAAATAATAATCAATGAATTACAAATATTTTTTACAGTCATGCTTAGTATCGACCTCTGAAACGACTCGTATTCGATTTTTCATGGATTTATTAATCGGAAAACAAAAACCAGTAATGTTAGTTGGCAGCGCCGGCAGCGGCAAGACCGTCAGCGTCGCCTCTAAACTCAATTCACTATCTGAGAATTTTGCTATTACCAATGTACCGCTTAATTTTTATACTACATCAGGTCAGTTAATTATAAATTAATTTTTAAAAGGGAAAAAAATATCTCGAATATCTTTTTGTACATATAAAATAAATATCGTAGAATAAGTTAAGTATGAACTTACTCATACTCATAAAAGTAAATAACTCATTAATGTAATCAAATGATTTAATTCATAGAGATAATAATTTATATTTACTGTAGAGTTGGAAATTCTATTGATTTCTAATTCTTTTACTAGAAATGATTCAAAAAGTACTGGAGAAGCCATTAGAAAAGAAATCTGGTCATAACTTTGGTCCACCGGGAAGTAAATTTATGATATATTTTGTGGACGATCTGAACATGCCAGAGGTCGATTTGTACGGCACGGTACAGCCTCATACTCTTATCAGACAGTTTATGGATTATCGACATTGGTGAGATAAGACTTCAAGTTTAATAGATCTATTCTTTTCTATCTATGTATCTACACGTGTTTTAATATTTTATTAATTTATGATTATGGTTTTTTAGGTATGATAGGCAAAAGCTCAGTCTCAAAGATATTTCTAATTGCATGTTTGTGTCATGCATGAACCCTACTGCTGGTTCCTTTACAATTGACCCTCGACTACAAAGACATTTTTGCACTTTTGCAGTAAGGTAATGTAATTCATCATATTTACTAAATCACATTTAACATATTTAAAAGAAATTTGAAAGAATTGAAGAATTTTGAAGAAGCAAATGTACTATTAAGTTAATAATGCTACAGTTTACAATTTACATTTCACATTTATTTATAAATAGCGACCCACACGCGGTTTCACATCCTTAAAATTATTGTTACATTATACCCAAACTATACAATTTTCATATTACTAAGACTTTTCTTTCAGCTTCCCTGGATTGGATGCATGTTTCCATATCTACAAGCAAATTCTTTCTCAGCATTTAGCTAATCCATTGAACAAATTCAATATCACCGTTCAGCGTTATGGAGAGTCACTTGTGAACGCGGCGCTTGCACTTCATAATAAGCTTGCGTCCACCTTTTTACCTACTGCTATTAAATTCCACTACATTTTTAATTTACGTGACCTGTCCAACATATTTCAGGTCAGTATTGAATTAGTGACTGAGAGTTGAAAGTGGAATTTTTTTTTTTAAATTCATACTCAGTGAGTCCATCGTGGCAGAATGGGACAGCGTTTTACGATGAATACGATAGCTTTTATTTCTTTGTTCTGGTAAGACAAACCGGTGAGTTCTGCTGCTCAATCCCCAATATACACTCTGCTATGAGCGACATAATGTATAAGTGGAGAAAATCTGAATTCAGTGCCATTATAGAGGAAATACTTAAGCATTAACATGAAATTTACTATTTATAATATTTTTATAGTTTTTGTAATATCCACAGGGCATGTTGTTTACGACGGGTGACGCTATAAAAGCCCAATCAGAGCTCATACGGCTGTGGATGCACGAAGCCACACGCGTCTATTCTGACAAGTTGGTGGACCCTGTAGACAATGAGAATTTTAACAAGCTAATTATGGATGTCATTAAAAAAAATTGTGAGGTAAAAAAAGTTGACTGTGCTTAAGAATCAGTGTCTTATTTTAAAATAATTGAAAAAAAATGTGATTTATGAATTATTTTCTTTATATTATAATGTTGATTTCAAAACAATTTATTTTTCTTAACTAGGATTTTGATGAAAATGTAGTATTTGAGAAGCCGTTAATCTACTGCCACTTCGCGGAAGGTATCGGGGATCCGAAATACTTCCCAATCAGAGATTGGCCCCATATAAAGCGCTTACTTGATGAATCTCTCTCGTCGTATAACGATCTCGTTGCTACTATGAACCTTGTGTTGTTTGAAGATGCTATGAATCATATTTGCCGGTAAATTTTCTAATATCTCGCTGTCCTATGTCATATAGAAATTTGATAAAAGTGGAAATATTATAATATATATTAAGAACAATACAAGCTCTGATGAATGCTCGTGAATTTAATTTCTCGCTGGATTCCACATATAATTGGTACAGAACCCAGTGTTAAAGCACTTCCTTACCTACTCATTCCACGCTTTGAGTTTGGAGTGATAAAACTCAATGCCCCGTTTTATCTTCTTATCAGAGCGTGAAAATGAAAATAATTAAATCCTCCGATTGGGGATAGAATATATTATCGTCGCAATTATAGTCGGACGCTGTGACATTGCGTTACGATGGCCTCTAAATACGTTTTACTTTTTTAGGATTAACCGTATCCTAGAGGCTCCGCGAGGTAACGCGCTGTTGGTGGGCGTGGGAGGGTCTGGCAAGCAGTCTTTGTCGCGACTGTCCGCATTCATATCGTCACTTGAGGTTTTCCAGATACAGCTAAGAAAGGGATATAGCATGAGTGACCTTAAAGTTGATTTAGGTAAGAATGGAGAAAAATCTGCACCACAGTACGGTCGATGAGTCGTAACCGCCCTGAAATTAGAATTTCAGAACTTTTGCGCATTGTTCACTCAAGACGAAAATAATCAAAAGTAAAAAAAAATCAAATCAAATCTGCACAGCCGTTTATAATTAACTTCAGGGTGTCTACGGCAAGTCAAACTATTGTATCTATGGATTTTATATTCAATACCTACACCTATCTATTTCTTATTCAAAACAGCCGGACTAAATATAAAAGCTGGACTAAAGAACATCGGCAATATGTTCTTGATGACGGACGCCCAGGTTGCGGACGAACGTTTCTTGGTACTTATCAATGACTTGCTGGCGTCCGGAGAGATACCCGAGTTGTTTGCCGACGATGAAATTGAAAATATTATTAATGGAGTCCGAGGAGAGGTAATATTGTTAAAGAATGTGATATTTGCTCAAATACTTATAAATATTTCGTATGGCACTTTTCTTTCTGGTCTTCTGATGACAACATTATGAACCCTTTAAAGTAGACAATACAATAATGTATTGTCTACTTTAAAGGGTTCATAATGTTGTCTTATTATTTTTTGATAATTATTATTATTTGGCTGTAGACAAAAGCATCGGGTGTTCAAGACACACGCGAAAACTGTTGGCGTTTCTTCATCAACAGAGTGCGGACCATGTTAAAGGTAAAATATAAATATAATTAATATTAATGTAATTATTCAATATTACCAAAACGATGGCTATTAATAATCTTGATGAATCAATATGGACGTCCATATACTTTTATGGAAGAAACGGTGATGGTGATAGATTATTAGGAATAGCTGTGTTCAGGTTTAGTTTAGGCTATTAGTTAACATTTATTACATAATCTTTTAAAGGTGGTATTATGCTTTTCTCCTGTCGGCGCTACATTGCGAGTTCGAGCTCGAAAATTTCCATCCATTGTAAATTGTACATCTATTAACTGGTTCCATGAATGGCCTCGAGAGGCTTTGCGTTCTGTGTCTAAGAGATTCATTTCTGAAGTAGAATCTTTGCCTGTAAGTGTTTACTATCATAAAATGTGTTATTGTAAATAAGGTTTGTCAATATTAATAAGAATACTTAAATTTGTAGCCATTCCTTGTTGATCCAGTGTCAAATTTCATGTCACATGTTCATCAAAGTGTGAATCAAATGTCTGCAGTTTATTTTCAAAATGAACGCCGTTATAATTATACGACACCAAAAACGTTCCTTGAACAAATATCATTGTACGGAAAGCTACTTAACGAGAAGAGTAAGAATTTAACAATGATGATTTATAGATTAGAGAACGGTTTAGAGAAATTAGCCTCCTGTGCAGCAGACGTGGCCGTATTGAAGGTACCCCTATTATTAACTATCAATGATTTATTACATTAGTTTAAATTTAGTTACTTAATTTTGTTATTTTTTAAGGTCACGTTAGCGGAACAGGAACAAATATTAAAAGTTAAAAATAAAGCTGCCGAAGAACTAATTGAAGTTGTTGGTGCCGAAAGCGAAAAAGTGTCAAAAGAAAAGGCGTTTGGTAATTTTTAAGTCGTGTACAAAATAAGACATTATTAGAAAAGTCATGACCTTAATTATTTCATTTCTTAATTTTTTACAGCTGCGGAAGAAGAGAAGAAAGTCAAAGTTATTGAAGAGGATGTCACAATAAAAGCTAAAATTTGTGCAGATGATCTTGCAAAAGCAGAACCAGCACTCATTGCGGCTCAAGAAGCTTTAAATACTTTGAATAAGAATAACTTAACTGAGCTAAAGTCTTTTGGATCTCCACCAGATGCTGTAGTCAATGTTACAGCTGCTGTACTCGTATTGTTCTCTAAAAAAGGAAAGATACCTAAAGATAGATCATGGAAAGCTTGTAAGGTTATTATCGAAAAAATAATATTATTATTTTGAATAAAATAAAATCTTATTTATTTTCATAAATTATTTATTTAAATATTTTTTTAGCTTATGATGGCTAAAGTTGATCAGTTTCTGTATGACTTAGTGTACTACGACAAGGAAAATATCCATCCGGACGTAATTAAGGTAAATATTTCCTCCTCTTACTTTAATTCTTTAACAGAACATTAACATTTTATGTACTTTTTGCACACATTTATTAGCATCATTTATTTATCACTATATATTAGCATCATCTATTTCCATTCTTCCGATGTGCTAGAAATTTTACAATACAACACTATCATAAAATTAACCAAATCCTCCGGTTATGACCACCTGGATTGGTCTGGTAAAAATGACAAGACGCGGCGTTTAGTTCCCTCACTCACTAGAAGATTTAATAATTGAAACAGGCCGTCCAGCCGTACATCAAGAACCCAGAATTTAACGCGGAGTTCATAATGTCGAAGTCGGCGGCGGCGGCGGGGCTGTGCGCGTGGGTCATCAACATCGTGAAGTTCTACGACGTATACGTGGTCGTGGAACCCAAGCGCCGCGCCCTTAACGCCGCAAACGCAGAACTGCAGGCCGCTAGAGATAAATTGGCATTCCTCACTGATCAGATTAAGGTGTTGCTTTATTATTAACTGTGTATTTGACTAGAGAGACAAAACTACTTTATATAAAAATATTATTTGTAAATTATATAAACTAATGAATATCACTAGTTATGTTTGGCTTGCGTGGATTTGGTATATTTAAGTACATGACAAAAAATTACCTTTAATGCTAACTAAAAATTATGCGTTATGCTTTCCTCATTATTATGGTTATGGTATAGAAAAAGTAGAAACATTAACCTCCTTTGCACCACACAGTCGAGAATAAATAGTTTTAAAATTTCAATGAAGGATTAACACACAAACTCTTTAGCTTTATTATAATTATGATAGATGATAAAAAAATTACAATAAAACTGATTAACTTACAAAATTTGAACATTCGGTTTTGCTTGGTATCTATCTATATTCTTGTAAAGTGTTTTAATTATATTTTTTTTATGATTAGGAATATTTTTATTGTAGGAACTGGAAGAAAAATTAGAAGTGTTACTGAAAGCTTTCCAAGAAGCTGTTAATGAAAAGATGAAGTGCCAAGCTGAGGCTGACGCCACTAATTCTACCATTGATTTAGCCAATAGACTCGTAAATGGGTTGGCATCTGAAAAAGTGAGGTTAGTATAATATATTTACTTCACGCTGCATCCCGCACATAGCAGTGGACCTGGGAATTTAGTGTTAAGACAATTCGTTCCCCATTTTACGACGAATTGTCTTTTACTTGATTTATTAATTGTAATTAACATTCAACAGATGGTCAGCGACAGTAGTGAATCTGAAGGAGTCAGGAGTGATGTTGCCCGGCGACGTCCTCGTGGTGACGGCATTCATATCGTACGTGGGTTGCTTCACGCGCAGATATCGCTTGCTTCTCATTGATGAAGATTGGGTCCCTACTCTTGCGAAAACTGATGTAATAATAATAATAATTTGTTGCAAAAATTAAAAAAAGTACTAATTAAAGATCAAAAAAATATCCAATGGCTGCCTTATGATAAAAGCGATTTCCTACGGGCAATAAAAGATAAAAGGATTAATTTCATAAAAGATGATTAGTTTTTTTGGTTTTTTTTATGAATTCAATATTATTTATTATAAAAATAATTTCTGTTTAAATATTTATAAGATTTTCTTTTTCATACTTTGATATTTTTGTTATAATTTAAACATATATTATAACAGCCAAAAATTGAAACAACAGAAGGTCTTGAGCCACTATCAATGTTGACTGATGATGCACAAATAGCTTCGTGGAATAACGAAGGCTTGCCAACGGACACTATGAGTACGGAAAATGCTACTATTCTGACCAACTCAGCAAGGTGGCCGCTCATGATTGATCCGCAACTGTACGTATTAGATTTTATAGATTAATTAGAGATTAATAGTATTATTATTAGAGATAAAGATTACGAGCCTAGTGTGTGGTTCTAAAATTGTAATAATATAAAAATTGTAATAATATAAAATTGTGGTATTTATTCAGCAAATCCATTTATGGCAATATTTTTATTTAGCAGTTAATTAAACTTTAAGTTAGGATAGGGCACATTCTAAGAAATCACCAACATACACGTGGGAAAATATAAAGGAAATGTTTATCTAATCCAGCCAAGGTATAAAATGGATTAAGTCGCGTTACGGTGATTCGTTGGTGGTAATAAGACTAACACAGCGCAATTATCTCGACCGCATCGAGCGCGCCGTCAGCAACGGCAACGTGGTGCTGCTCGAGAACATCGGCGAGACCGTCGACGCCGTACTCGAGCCTCTACTGGGACGGGTGTTGATTAGAAAGGGGAAAGTATTGAAAGTAAGCCTTAGGTGGTAGTTTGTTGTTGTAGTGGAAGATTTGTTATTTCATTAGCAAATATTTTTTTACTTATTAACAAGGAGTGAAATAATGACACATAGGAGTTAAAGTAGATGACTCAAATGTGAATTGCTCAGTTTTAATCATAAGTTACTACTCTGAAAAAAGAGTGTGAAAATCTAACCCTGATTGCTCGCATTCGAAACAAAGGCACTATAGATCTAGTATTTGAAATAAGGAGATATACAGAATGGCAGGTACTAGGGAGGATGTCAAGGTGAGAATAAAGAAGAACGTTCTTACTTGGTTTCGGCATGTCGAACGAATGAGTAATGAAAGAATGGCAAAAAATATTGATATAGAGCATGTACGAAGAGGTTGATGACAGTACAGTTGTATTCATTCCTCAGATTGAGTATCGAACCCACAACCGTCGTTGTCGTACAGTCATACGCTATACAGTTGCGCCACGACGTCCTTCTCACATTTTTTTGCGATATATCACATCACGTTAATCGTTTTAAAGTAACTCCCCCTGCGGCCACTTACAATATTAAGGGCTAGTCAGTAGATATAAAGGAACTCTTTTTCAATTTGTTTTCAGATTGGGGACCGAGAAATTGATTATCATCCTAATTTCCGACTAATTATTCAGACTAAACTAGCTAATCCCCATTATCAGCCTGAAATGCAGGCACAATGTACTTTAATAAACTTCACTGTCACCAGAGATGGGTGAGCGTTTTTATATGTAAAAATGCTTTTCAATCATATAATTATTTTTTTATTTATAATTAGAGGTTTAAGGCTCTAAAACTGATTTGAATATTTACGTAGCTTATTATATAAATTGTTATATATGAAAATATGTTTTTATAATAATTTGTAAAGCCTTGAAGAACAATTATTGGGAGAAGTTGTAAAATGCGAGAGGCCAGACCTAGAAACACTGAGATCCGGACTCACTAAGCAACAAAACGATTTCAAAATTACACTAAAAAGCCTCGAGGATGATTTGCTTAAACGTTTATCTTCTGCCGGACCGGATATATTAAGTGATTCCGCTTTAGTTATAAACTTGGAGACCACGAAGAAAACAGCTGCTGATATCGAAGTTAAAGTGGAAGAGGGAAAAGTTACATCTGTTAAGATTGATGAAGCACGTGAAAGATATAGGCGAGTGTTAAATTACATATAGATAGAATATCAAACAATAATTGTTAAATATTTTCTAAATTGATACTACTTTTTGCACAATATAGAAAACAGCATCATCCTGGTTTGCGCAAAAAAAAGGTTTTAGTTTGTGTAATATAAATGCATAGATTAAGATTTGTAGTAAATTATATCGAATTAATATCAATTAAAGTACCGCTGTAAATACTTAAACGTTAAAATAACAAAAATAATGTGTTCCAAAAACGTTAAATAAATTCCACATTGTAAATTACATTTGTTTTACATTGTTTATAAAATTTTATATATTGTCAACAGGCGTGCAGCAACTCGCGCGTCGATACTTTACTTTATATTGAACGATCTATACAAAATAAACCCAATGTACCAGTTCTCTCTCAAGGCGTACAGCGTTGTGTTCAAAGACGCTCTCCTAAAAGCCGAACCATCTGATGAATTGGACATAAGAGTGGCAAATTTATTAGACAGCATTACTTTTGCCGTATTTGTGTATACTAGTAGAGGGTTATTTGAACAAGATAAATTGGTGTTCTTGTTCCTCATCACGTTGCAGGTTCGTTTTTGTCTTGAATTCTAATATATTGCATGATGTGTTAATTTAAAGTATTATAATATACCATAGGATTTTTGTACTTGGTGTATAGTGTACGATAACGACTGAATATACTTATTACTTATGTTAGCTGATATTTCTTATCTCTATATACCCTTAAATAAAACTATTTTAACTTAATATCCTAATAGCATATCAAATTACATTTTTTTGTTGTTAATTAAATCTTACTTTATTTTAATACCATATGAGCTAAACATATAGAATTTTACTGTATTTACTATAGTCTTCTTTCATTATCAGGTTCTTCAAGTAGAAGGTAAAATAGACCCGAGAGAACTAGATTTCTTACTAAAATACGCGGTAGCTCCAGCAAATTCTCCATATGTATGGTTGTCCAATAACTCGTGGGGAGGGATCGTGGCGCTCGCCAAGATGGATGCCTTTGAAAACTTAGACAAAGATATAGAAGGAGCCACAAAAAGGTAGTTAAAAATAATAATATATCAAAATTACGACAAAATAACATATTATAAACATAAACCTTTTAATATATTCAGTGGCTGAGGTACCAGCAATCTCGATAGGCTAAAGTTTAGGACGATAAAATTTAAGGGGCCGCTTTGCGGGGCCAATTTCTTTTTTGCCCCTTCATAGATTTTTTTTAGTGCTTTTGAGATATCTATTAATGTTTATCAATTATATATTATTTGTAAGATACATTACTTTGCTCTGAAATGCTTAAAATATACCAAATTAGATATTTCTTAAAGTAGTGTACACCATCCCAAACTCCCTATCATCAGACATAAAGTATTGTATGTATTGGAAACTAGTATAACTCTTTATCATAGATTATAATATGATATAGAAAAAGGTGATTCAAATATCTGGACACTCTTAGGAATTATATTTTACCCAAAGATTATAATAATTTAAAAAACGTTGCAGAAAGATGTAAAAAAATGACGTGGTTAGAGGTAGTGATTATAGTTAAAATAATAATAATGCATAAAAAATATTTACTTGATTTTTGCTAGATGGCAAAAATATACGGACGGAGAAGCGCCGGAGCGAGACAAATTGCCCGGCGAGTGGAAGAATAAGTCGTCATTGCAGCGGTTGTGCATACTGCGAGCGCTCAGGCCCGATAGAATGTCATATGCTTCAGGGTATAAATAAAATATATATTTTTTATTCCTCATATAGTAGGTTAAGAGAGAGAACCTTGTGTTTAAACAACCTGTTTGTGCCCGAATTCTTGAAGTGAAAATAATTCTTTCTCTGGCCGAATCAACAACTAGCAAGTTTTTAATTGGACACTTTTTCGCTTCACAATGGCATTTATATAAGAATTTAAAACACAAATAGATATTAAAAGAACAATAAAGGAATTTAACCTTCGTTTACGATAACGTATTCGAGCTGTGAGGTATAACTATTATGCGCTATTGAAAATTGGAATGTACTACAATAATTATTATTCTCTAATTTATTAGTTTTGATAACCTCATTGATTAGGTAAAATATTTATTTTTTTTTAATTTGAAAATTAAGTTACAACTGTTTCTTATTGTAGTATCAACATTTTTTGTTAAAAAAAACAGTATAATTATACTACGTAATAATAATTCAAAATGAGTTACATTTTTTTATTTAAAGGAGGCTGAAACGATTGCGTACATTGTTGGGCCTAAAATGGAAAGAGATGAAAATGATATGATTTATTAGATTCAGGTACAATATTCCCTCCCTAAAAAGTTTTGGCAATCTGAGAACTGAGTTATTAGAGATTTGGTAAAAGTGAGGCTATCGAACAATTATATATTAGTCGATTCAAAATGGATTTATTTCAGATTTTTCAGTATTTAATTGTCATTTTCTTTATTTATACTGTAATTATATGCACTATTAAGCGCGATAAATTACTTAGACTTAATTAAAGTGAAAAATATTTTATTTTCGTAGTACTGTAATGGATTATTTATATCGATTAAGCATCTAAAATTACTTTACGAATTTTTCTACGCTTCCAGATTGTCAATTGAGCTGATTTTTGCTATTCTAAAATTGAAAAAATGACAAATTTTGTAGACCACGTCTCAACTCTTTACATTTGGGCCCACAATTTTCCGTCTTATTTATGTAATTTTGTAAACTAGTAGGTACATTCAATAATGGTTATGACTTGCTTTTCTTAAAAGCAATTAAATTATTTAATATAACATTTATATTTAGGGCCTTCTGTGAAGAAAATCTTGGAACGAAATATGTGGAAGCTCGGACTCCATCGCTCGAAACATCATTCAAAGAAAGCACATCCACCACTCCCCTTTTCTTCATATTATCACCAGGAGTGGATCCGTTAAAGGTATTGTATAACACACAGCTTATATTCGATTACGTTTTATCTATATATATTTTTGTTGGACATTAGAAGAAAAAAGATTTTTACTGGGGTATATTAACGGATATGATAATTTTAGTATTTCAAATATGTTTTTTGGGTTGTAAATGCAAAGTGTTTTCTTATAGGATGTAGAAAAGCTTGGACGCAAACTTGGATTTTCGACAGACAAGAAAAATTTCCACATTGTATCCCTCGGGCAAGGGCAGGAGGTAGTCGCTGAAGAAGCCATGAGTATTGCATGTGAGAATGGCCACTGGGTCATCTTACAGAATGTACATTTAGTGGCTAAATGGCTGTCAACTTTAGAAAAGAAAATGGAGGAAACTTTTGAAAACCCTATTGAAGATTATAGGTTTTTGAATTATTACATAATGTTGTTAACGTATAATTTTCGTTTTTCTTTCTTTATAAAAGAGATCTAACGCCTTTAGAATGTGAAATTTTTGCCACAAGATACCACTAGAAAGTATATGATGATAGTGCATCTATGTCAACGATGTTGTCACTTTTGTATAATTTTTGACACAAAGTGGAATCAAAAGAAATATTCAATTCGTTTAGGTTGTTCCTAAGCGCAGAACCGGCATCTGATCCTGCCTACCACATCATTCCCCAAGGTATCTTGGAGTCGGCCATTAAAATTACCAACGAGCCCCCCAGCGGGATGTGGGCTAATTTACACAAGGTTAGTATTTTTTTATTATTGACACTACAATACTAAAAGAAAAAAAAACCTTTTTTTGAATTTATTTATTATTAAATTAATTTATATTGGCATTTTAAAGTCCCCATAGGTGTCCTTAAGAACCATTTAAAAAAAAGATACTTGAAAAGTAACAAACTGCTTTTGTCAAATCAATATGATTTCTATATTTATTATTAATATGGTCTACCGAAGACTCATTAAACGAACAAATAAATACCGTTTCGGATGCCTTGGACTATCGTAAAAACTGTATCGGAATATTTCTTGACTTAGCTAAGGCACTTGATACTGTCCTGCTTCCATTCTTCTCACCAAGCTATCCTCCTAATCCTGCTATGTTACATTTTTTAGACGTTTTTTAAATAAGTAAGTCTTTCCTAATTGTGAGACAACACTTAAAAAAAATTAAAAATATTCAAAAAATAGCATTCTCTCTTGCCCGCTAGCTATTTATAGCGATTATTTTTGGGTAAAAGAAATTTGCTTTAATTTGCATACATGGCGTCAGCGGTTCGTTCATTCAAGAACCGCTCGTCTGATACAATAAGTAATAATAATATCAAGTATATATAGACTATTAAGTTTATCATATACACATTTTATTTTATCCAGGCGTTAGATAACTTCAGTCAGGAGACTCTTGAAATGTGCAGCAAGGAGGCAGAGTTTAAAGCCATCTTGTTTGCACTCTGCTACTTCCACGCTGTTGTTGCTGAACGTCGTAAGTTTGGACCACAGGGTTGGAACAGGTTAAATATAATTTTATTTAATATAATTTATATATTAACATTTATCAAATTATTAATACATCTTAGTGGTTTTGAGACCGGCCGTAAATGAGTAAAATAATAGTAGGAGCGCTCGGGATGCAAAATTTTTAGTTACTAAAGCGTCATTGGGACCTAATTTGAGCGTATGAGAGCGTGTACTCATTTTAAAAAGTATTAAAAAAAATCTGCCAGGTGGAAATACTCGAGTACATCAGACATTCATATTAATGTGACTGATTCTATGGAAGAATATTATAATCTGACAATTAGATACTTATTTAGAAAATGTATAAAAATTTGAACGAACCCGCGCCTCCTGCAGACCGACCAGGCACCCTAACCACTAAGCCATACGTTCTCATCGAGCTACGTCGAAATTTTTATACGATTGTTACAACTTATTTATGTCGTGTTTTTCTTAATAAGTATTTTTCTTTCCTAAAAATTTAGTAGTATATAGTAGTTTATAAATACTGA
>DWAO01000352.1:0-27096 GCA_018230605.1 Heliconius congener
TATATATATATATATATATATATATATATATATATATATATATATATATACTTATTATACAGCAATAACTGTTCCTACTTAGAATGAATAAAACTGAAACTGAATAGGTACTCATATAAAAATTTAAGTGACATCAATCAAATAGTATATTAGGCACCTAGGGAGAAAAGTAAGACGTTCTTACCTGCGGGTTATTGTCAAGTGTCATGAGGATCGTGGTTGGTAATGACCCACATTTCGCTCGTGGTGCATTCACCATTTTTTGTACCACCTAGATGAAATTCACTTTTAGGCCTGTTTTCAGCTCAATCTTGAGATACCGTTTTTAATTATTGATATACAATTTATGAATGAAAACGGCATGTCAAGATCGATCTTCGATTTAAGAGCTGGTTATAAGTTAACATACTTGCTCACCTTATTGTATACATCCTTACATCCTTATATATATATTTATGAAAATCTAAATAAGGCAAGGGATTTGTATGGGCCTTTTAGTCCCTGGTACGAGGGAGAGTTTCTCGTACAGGGACAGGGACTAAAAGCGACTGTTTCATCAAGGTGGGACAATAGTAAATATGCACGAGTACTAAACTGGACCTTGTACAATGTAGGATTTGGAAATAAATAAAACCAAAGCTTACTAAATAAAAATGATACGTTTATTTTTATATTGATAACACAATAGGGTACAGTACAGTTTTTTTTATATTATATAGTTCGTTATTTCTATTACAACAATCTAACTTTTTAAACAATGTCGAAATCTGAAATATAAATAAATCTAACATAATATTAACCACCAACCTGATAAACGCAATAGCTTTATCTACATAAATTATTTTTTTTATTTCATTCAAATATATTAGGCACAATAACATTTAGATTTCTTTACATAATTATTTGTAAAGTTAAAACTACGTAATCAATATAACATCTTAGAATCAGGAAAATAGTCTAATAATATTTACGGAGTTGATCAACCTTATCAGTAAGGAAAAGATTTTCATAGATATCAACATTGGGTTAAAGTGTTATATACAAGTAATTTATTAATATAATAACCAAATTGTTAATATAAATTTTTTTCTTTTTTTATGTAAGTATTCTTGTATATTTTAAATAAGGATATTATTAATATAATGTCTATAATGTTAAAATGCTTATTATGCTTATTAACGAGTAAATTATAACAAATATTTAATAATAGAGAATATATGGCGTTTTATGACCTACGTCCGTTTTTTTTGTAATATAGGTAAGATAGTATAAAGTACATAAAAAAATGGCGTAATATATGGATTAAATAAATTCGAATAGAAACGAGATTCAAATAATTGCGTAATAACTTATGAAATTATTAGTACGCATGTATGTATATACCCACTACTTTGTTAAGTGCAGCGTTTATTATTTAAAAATAGATAGATACAACACATTCAAATCCATTAGTAATTAACAAATACCTACGTGTAGAAATATATTTATATAAGACAAGGCAAAATGGAATACGATAATTTTATGTTATTTGTGCGGGGTTCTTGATAAAAAAAAATCGATAGAGTCTAGCAGGATAAGCAACGGAAAGCTACAATGACTTTTAATGAATAGTTCTTAATGATAGATTTAAGTATTGATTTTTATTTAAAATAACGCCACACCACATGTTATGCCAAGGCCTGTAATCCACATAACTTCTTTACAATAAAGGAGTAACGGGGGTCACAATCCTTAACTGAACTGACTACCCATGAGCTCTATATATTTCTCACGATTTTTGGGAATTTACAAATTATTAATAATATTTTCTGAGGGCGCTTTTATAAACCACCCCGTGCATTGACACATATCAAAATTATTTATGTTAAATACACCAACACAAGCTATCTATACTATAGAGCATGTATAAATATGTAGCTTGTGTTGGTGTTACAAAAAAAATCTAATTGAGAAACATATACAAAATTTCTGTAGAGATCTATCATGGAGGGGTGAGAGGTATAAAATTTGACGTGTCGCTATTTTGAATATAAAACAGTACAGTTATGGTAAAAACCATTCACCAGAAACCAGTGCGGCTTTTCCGATCTAATCCCGCTAGACTCTTTAACATCGTTTCGTTGTTTTTAGTAAGAAACGTACGTAGTAACCATTAAAGAAGCATTTGATGTTTTGTTATGTTATTCGAAATAAAACAAAAATCAATCGATTCAACGAAACGATCCCGAATGGAATCGAGAATTTATCACTATTTTATTTTAAAAAAATGGAATGTTATATAAGAGTACTTATTTTTTGAATTTAATAAATACATTTGGAATAAAATTTATAGTATATAAATAGAGAATACCGAAGAGAAACATAAAAAATATATATAAGGAATTAACCAAATTTACAATCTAAGTAAATATTTCTTTAGATTTCGTACTTATACACTTATTATTTGTTTAACGAAATCGACTAGAATATTACAGCGATTTTTTTTTTCAAATAACTTAACGTAACCGATTTTAGCCAACGAAAAGTACAAAGAAACAGACTGTATTTTTTTGTAGTTTCATATATGCAATTGACATGTAGGATATATTAATGAAAAATTGGGCGGATTGCTTCAATGCGAGGCGTAGGATGGCCATTTTTTCGAAAGTACAGGATAAATATGAGGATATTGTGTAAAAATATAATAAATATGCCTAAATGATTTATATTAGAGTAATTAAAAATTATGAACTTAAACGATTACTTTAAAATCGCTATAAGCAAGAACAATACTCGAGTGGAAGACTAAATAGGTAAATAAATAATAAAAAAAACAAGAAAAAAATCGTTCTTGTAAAATTTATTTAAACTATCCTATTTACTAGACTACAAGCTTAAACTATGTTACCTATAGATCAACTCTTGGTTATATTTGGTATACATGTATTTTTTATTTCTATTATTATAAACCTAAAGACAGACACTTGCATGTTTGCGCTGAGAACAAAATGCCTCTTCTTCAAAAACCATATTTTTTCAAGTCCTAAAAATATATAGGTACACCAACCTTTAAAGAAATCATGACTATAATTGAAACGAATCAAAGAAACACAAACGAATATTACTTTTAACAATTAAAAACCTATAAATTGCTTGCATACTGTAAGCTATATAAAAAGTTGTAAACTTCGGTGGTTCCCATTGTGTTTCATTACTGACTGGTGTTTGGAAAATACACGTATATACCATCAGATTTAAGAATGAACGCCGCTGCAGTTTTACTGCAGACATGGGACTCGCTTGCCCACTAACAATTCAAGTGATTGAGCGATCAGTATATCAATTGTATTAATTGACTTTGTATGGCGACGATCGCACTCTTTGTATGAAACGATACGACCATCCTGAACAATTATGAGGCATTTATCGATTAGTTGGTCGACAGATCCAATTGTCGGATCCAAATCAATATAAAGATAAGCAAAAAAAATTACGAATATTTTAAATATTAAAAAACACGATTATTTTTTGTATGTGTTAAATATTTTATTAATTGTGTAATTAAAAATCTCAAATAAGGTGATTTTAGAAATAGCTGACAGTTATGAGATCAATGCTTATGATTAAACTGAGTGCTGGCTATTTTAAAAAAAAACACAATGACAAGGATATTTAATTTATTATCAAACTGACCATTCCAAACCACATGCCTTTAAAATTTATAGGAGAGTTTCTGTACAGACGTTAAAACTAATTATTCAGACAAAATTAATTCTTTTAATGTTGCATCCTATTAAATTTTAGTTGAAATAACCACAACAGCTCTTATAAGATCAGTCAAATCAAAACCGTCAAATATCGATTTGTTTCTTTTTCGAAGGCGAGCTAAAATTGTATTATTTGTTAGATTTTTTGCTATGACGTTTACCGAAACGAATGACAAACTTCGCGTCATTGTGTATCATCTGATTATGTTATTTGTATGTACTTGTTAAGTACAGTGGAGGAACGTTCAGTTTTAGAGTAGACGATCTATAACATGATATTTTTCTATTCCCACTCGGGAAAATGAATTGTTATTTATTTAGTAAACGTATAAAAAATTAAACGTAGCAGGATTTGTGTCCGCGCCTCTTGGAAACCGTCCGAGCGCTCTGACCACTAAGCCATACGTTGAAATTCCTGAATTATTTTTCTTTCCTAAGTGTGAAATAACATTTTAGAAAAAACAAAAAAAAATATGAATTATGTTATTTCATACCTCTGGTAACAAGACAAAGTGCGGCGTTGAGTTCAGCTACTCAGCATGCATTCTCGAAAATTGGGCGTGATTTCGGAAACGAAGTGTCTTTCTTTCTTTTCTTTGAAAAAAAAAAACCTAAACCAAGCAATGCAGCATTAATGCCATGCCTTATATATTAATATATTAAGTAAGGTGTATTTAATCGTCACCACGGTTAAAACATTCGTCTTACGAAAACTTGTGCGAAATATAATTTCCTTTCACACTAGTATATATATTATCTTATAATATAATATAATTACGTTGTATATAAAATTTTATAATAAAATTTACATAAAAAACTTTAAATCAATACATAATTTTATTATCAAAGTATAAATTCTAGTTATGGTGGGGTAAGAACAATACAAAGTTATATAGTACAATAGTTTCTAGGCATATCTTATATTTTAACCAAATGAATTTTTAATTGCGGTATATAATATAACATAGACATTTATATATATTTTGAATTCTTATAATATGAGAAATAAAAATCCAGAATCCGATATAAAAAAATTGTATAATTTCGGATACGGACGGAAACTATAAAGGTAGGTTTTTGATTTTTTCGACATACGCTACACAGCGGTTAGTGTGAAATAGCGACAAATGCGCTGTTACTAGAAAACGATGAACAATTAACATCACAATATAATTATAAATAATATATTTTTTAAATCCGTAGCTAATATCCGTATCCGTATCTAGATCAGAAATGGTAGATCCGTAACATCCCTGGGAAGTGACGAGACTCTTAACAGAATATATAAATATTTGCACTTAATCTCAGGTGAAAATCTATTCATCTATTAAAATTGTATAAAAACTTATTTGGCATTTAATGTTTATATTATATATGGCTACTGTTGATCGCAGCTTAAATAATAAATATAGATTTTTGATTTTCCAAAAGGAAATCTGTGAAAGCGTTCACCGGAGCAATGGCCTGCAGTGACATTTGACCTTTAGACGGCCAAGAAAGATTTGGGCCAAAAACGACAGCCAAGTTACCACTTGTCATTTTATTTAAACAACTCCTATCTTGTACCTGTAAGAAACACTCATTTACACGCTACGAATTTAAAGTATAATTATATTAATATTCTTTATTATAAACCCATAAATAAAAAAAATTAAAAAGTTTTAAACACCGATCTTTTCCAAGCAACTTAAACACATTAAATTAAACAAATATAAATATAATAATGATAAAAAAAATTAAGAGACGCTCAGAAGCCATGAGAACATTAAATCCTTTTATACACTTAGCAATCTTACCTTCCATAAAAACTGAAATATGAATTTCAATAACTTGTAATTATCCAAAGGCAATCTTTCCAATATTAATATTTTCACTTGTCGTGGTTTGTCCATGTTCGACCAAGCTGTAAAAAAAATATATATTTAAAAAAAAATAAGGCATAAAAAAAATTTTAAAAAAAGATAAAGAACATTGAAAAGCGACATTACAGTCGCTGAGTGTTTTCTGCAAGACCTAATATACCCAGATAAAACACTTTTTTTAATTGAATCTATCTGCTTCCTAATAATAAAAATGTTAAAGTTATTGACATTTTCATTATATAACATAAATGCAAGAATAGTATCAACAATTATAGCTTACTTTGGATCTTCAGTATATGAGATACCGAAGTCTCAAAGTAAGCGAATGCATGTAAGTTAAATTTTAATAAGGCTCCGCCGGCGCAACGGGGCAACTTTGATTGTAGAGGTTGTGAGCTCTATTCCCACTGATAGACGAAACGAGGCTAGAGTTCAGCGGAAGGTCGGAAACGGAGTGTCTTGAAACTAGGTTCCTTCTGCCTGCCCTGCTGTACTGCTGTATGCGGGGCACAACATAGCTATAATAAAAAATATATAACATAGCTTAATTTGAAAACAAAACATATCATAGCAGTATATCGCTTACTCTGGAATTTCAGTATCTCCTCGTGCAAATCAAATGTCAATAAAGGTTCCTCCAAATCTCTGAGGAAAGTTTTTAGTAGAACCGCGGCGTTGTGCGGATCGTTCCTGAAGCATATCGGCTCGCCTCTATTGCACAATCTCTGTAACTCCTTTATAACCAAAATGTTGGCCGACCTACGAAATATACCCTCCGTTTCCAAAGCTAAAACCGATATATGCTTTAGAGTAAAATATATGTATGTATATGTTTCTAGAATTTTAATAGATTATTTCTACTATTACGCTTCACACGGCACAGCGTCTGTCTTGTTGGTTGCTGATTCGGTTCCTTACTCGAGAAAATGAATTATTTACATTTCCTCGCTCTGTCTTGTAAGAAAAGAAAGCGTGGGGTTGAGTTCCGCGCAGTTCAACGCGCAATATCTCAAAAATAAGGAGTAATTCGTAAGAAATGGAGTGTCTTAACACTTGACCCCTATATGTACGGAATACAACGTGAAGATGAAAAAATAAAAAATAACAAAACAATTAACTCACCGTCGGGCTGTGAAAGAAACTCCACGCACTGTCTCACAACGGGGGGTATGGAATCTATTATGCCCGTATTGTTTTCTATTATAAATTGCAATGAAACACCAAACTGCTGTGTCGGCGGCGGTAACAAGCTTTCTTTCGCGATCACTTTAGAATCGCTCTCATCTGGTAACTTCTCAAGTTTTTCAGCTTGACTACGAGCTACTTCAGCTGCTTTAGGATTCTTAGACAACAACAGGTTGTTGTATCTATAATATAACAATCAATAAGCCACAAAAAACATTGGAACATTTGTGACTCAATTGTAGAACGATACTTACTCTAACACCGGTTCTGGTATACAAAGCTTCTCCAGATCTAAATATTGTTGTAACTCGTGTAAATAGTTTACGTACATCATTTTCCTCCCGAATTTGACACTTATCGCGGGCCTGAGCATTTGCCAGACGACTCGTATGAAATTCGTTGGATGAACTAAATATAGTGCTTTAAGATTTTTCTTGTACTTCCTGTCGAAGGCTTTATAAGCTTTCCAAAGCCAAGAAAGTGGAGGTTTGTTTTTACTGCTCAATCCATAATGAAAATAAACGACGCTATAGTCCTGTTCTACAAATTTGTCCAAGGTAAACATTAGATATCTGCAACGGCAGTAGTAGTAGTTAGTTGGTGTATCTCACCACTAAGATATATTTATTTAATTTGAACTTGCAATATTAATATAAATTGGTAGACTAAAAAAAATCGTTACCTTAACAGACGATCTGGATGTAAATCTTTGCTTGAGGGAAGTCGGCAAGCGGAAACTATAATGATTCTACGGCCGATTTCATCGTCGCCGCCTACTTCAACTAATCCCATACCCGTAAGATCGGAAAAACTATCCTCATCAAGTGCCGAAGTTGCGATCTACGTATAAAATATATTAAATACACTTAAAGTACATCTAAATAAGGTATATTCAATTTAAAATAATATTTATTTCGTATCATCATAGAAAACATGAGAGAGAGAAGGGAACAACATATATATATGTATAACTGTATGACGCAAACCGGCCAGTTGCATAAAATCAATACTGTTCTAGGAAGTAATATTGTAACGCACTAACCTATATAGAAAAGGTCAATCAGCAAGAATACTTGTATACCTGACCTAAATCCGTTTCGCCGGGCCCGCGAGGCCTAGATTGCAATATTGATCGAAATTTTGCTAAATTCACAGAGTTTAATGTACAAAGCGAAGACCATATGTACTAGGTATAGGCATTGAGCGAATGAATAGATTATGTTTTGTTAAATGTATTCAATGCTTAGAATGTCACAGGTGGTACAACAAATAGTATTTTTTTTTTTTACCTCACCGTATACCTGCACCACAGGGGCTTTGGCGAGTTCTTCTTCAAAATTTTCTTCTATAGTACCATCACTAGCCGAACGTTTAAGCAAATCATCAGGTAAATCGAGTAATTCGGGTGGTAACGGCGCTGAAAATATGATACTGAAGTAAAAAAAAAAAATTTAACCATAGACATAAGGGGGTGCATCCTGATGATCTAACTCCGGAATAGTCTGATACCCACCCTACAATTTTAACCAGTAAAACATAATTGGAAAATAAAAAAATCCCTTAACACTAAAATATCCGTTCTAAGCGAATGTCAGGACTCACCCTGGAGAATATGTCTAGATATGCTTATGGTTTGAATCAATCTGACCTTTATCTTGAGCTAAGATTTAAAAGTTTGTTGTTTGTTTGGTCAACTTGTTTTTTTAATTACAGAGAGAAATATAATCATAATGTAAATTCTCGTGCAAGCATGAAGTTGTTAAAGGATGCATCATTTATATATGATAGTATTCAGTATTATTTAACACACCCACACAATATAAATGTATGATCATAAAAGTAATTAAACCTATTTATTTATTAATGAAACAAGAATAACCACACAATATTTAATTCCACAATTAGTTCAAAATATGAAATGCATTTGCACATTTTAATAATTTAATAATTTTCTCAAAGCAAGCATGATTCTTACCTAAGGGCTATATTAGCGCTAATTAGTTATTTATATATATTATGTTTTATGCATATTTTTGCATTTTAAATAAGCAAGAAATAACTTGTGATAATAGGCTATTAAATAACAATTAAAAAATTATAACTCATCATTATAATTTTCTGTTTTATATATAAATTGATAAGTTAAGTGTTTTAAATACTATGTGTTGTTAAAAGAATAAAATAACTAATAAAAAAATCCTTCAATAAAACTTAACAAGATAACAACACTACAACTCACCAGGCAAATCTATTTCCTGCCTTAGATATATGTATGAATATCAATTGGCCTCCACTTGTAGTTTCATTATGCAATCAAAGTTGAATGAACATAAATGTGTGCCTATATTGTATTCTTATATAATTCTTATAAACAATTTCTCGCAGTATTAAAACATTATTTTTATTTAAAAGCATTGAAAAGGTTTATTATTTATTTTCAAGAAAGAAATTTTGAGATGAAAATTTATTTTCAATAAATGTACAGAAATGGAAAACTTTATGGTTCCATTTTTTTCCTACAGTACACATAAAATATGTGAATAGTATATGTCAGAATGAATTGTAAATAATTAATCTAATAATATTAAACTATTTTATTTACAATCCTTATTTTTTAAATTTATACACTACGTGATTTTGTTAACAAACAAGATTAATATATTGTATGCATTACCATTTAATTTAAAAGAACCTTATTTTTAATGTTAAGGAACGTAAATAATTGAAATTATATGGGCAAAACTATTTTACTACTACTAGCTTCACGCTTTATCCCTAGCAGGGTAGTCTAAACTATTTTAGCTGTTAAATGAAAATTTAAAATTAATTGAAAATATATGATGATATATTTTTTAATGAAATTTCTACAAGAATCAGATCTTGGTTGTAGAACCAATAAGTAAGATCATTGGAACAGGTTACTCAAATAACATTAATCAAAAAAAAATATATTTTCTTTAACTGTATATAAGTACTTTAGTATGCTAAGTTTTTAAAAAAAATTTTTTGGACTCAACCACTTTTGCTGTTATTCTATCTTTTATACACATATTTTATAAACATTAACATGTAAAATTTATATATTTATAATAGTAAAAGTGTTGAAACATTCATAAAAATTATATCCAATAATTTGCTTATGCGCACTATTTAGAAGAAATTACTTAGTATTCCATGGATTCACCAAGTGGGTATTAGCCCCATTGCATTACAGGGTGAGGCAATTGGTACAGTGTCTGGGATTGGTGACCTATATGTAGATTTAAATTTCAGAAATATGCATGAACACTCACAAAAGATTTTACTGTATTACCTTTTGCTCCTACTAGTACCACATAGCTCTAAACCTATTCCTACTTTAAAATTATTATTATAGAAGCTATTTGTTTCTTATGGAACTTTTACCAGATTTTTTTTGTTGGATCATATCATGCAATCAATCTAGGGACTCTGGACAGATGACAGATCTAGGGACTACAAACTCATTTCCCATTGGAAGTGTCTCATCTTTGAAGTAACAACCTAGCATTAAGTTGAAGCTCTTTGAAGTACAAGAATGAGGTTGTCTGGTTAATATGTTTTAATGATTTACAAGCCTATTTTTGGTGCTAATGCAAGTCAATACTTCCCGCTTTATTGTAGGTGTGTAAATAGGTTTAGTAGTAAATAGTACATAAAGTGTGTGTAAGCTTCTAGAGAATAGGAAGAACATATTTAAAGGCCATTAAAAATTTTCACAAAAGATTACTTATTGATTGTAAAATTATTTAAAGTGTAGGCAATGTATTAGTCATATCATGTAGGTATAAAAAGCACAACTGTGTTTTTACACGAGTAAGAAAAATATGAATGTATAAATGTAAAAAACATTTAATACTCTCTTACACAATATTTCAATCTATAATAATCAATGAGTGTATTAATATAAAAGTGTAGAAAGATTCTGTGGCTTAAGAAATAAATTTTAACCAAGAATTGGATATCTTTTAACATATAACAATGAGTAATAAAATAAGATACTACTGACAAGACATTCAGAAATTCTATATGGTTTTAAATTTTAATAACATTGTGTAGTAAGATTTTGCATGATAAGTTTATTATAATTCTGTTTTAAATTAAATATCTCTGTTTTATTATTCAGTTTCTGTTGTAGACCTTGCTTAGGATGCATAAGCGAAGATTGTGTGATCTAACTTGGAAAGTTTAATTTTTGATTAAAAAAAAAAGAATAACATTTGAATTATCCAAAATTTCGTGGTACGTAGGATTTTAATAACAAATTTTATAAAGATATGTATTGCGTCGTGAAACATAACATTAAATATTTCATTGTAGTGGGTATTTGTAGAACCATATGTATTTTAACTTACCTAAACCGCTAGCTTGAATCAGTTCTGAATCATCAAACTCTAGCCTTGGTTCGTAATCATGATATTCCGAAAGACTTGTATATGCATCTTCTGGCTCCATACTATTTGCTTGAAGCACGGCTTGAAATTGAACTTTACATTAACATATTTACAATAACATATAAAGATAACTGCTATCAATTTGGATGAGTATTGTTACAAAAAAAACAAAATATGTTTTTACACTTGATGACAAATACCTTGAAAAGCTTGGAAAGCTCTGATTGGACTTGGTTTCGGTTGATGTTCTGACTCCATATTTCTGCGCAGGTGCTAAATATTTTTAATCTGGTTGCAATACATGTAAAAATAATACCAGTCACATCTGCAAGCCTCACAGTATTTTTTTATTAAAATAGCAAAACGTCATTCTTATATTTCCATAGAGTTGTAATTCATATTTAGTATTTAGTACGATGTATATTTACATAGACCAAAAAATAGATACTGTATATAGTAAATAAATTACATAAAAGAAATATAATATATATATATATATATATATTTATTTCTAAGCACTATAACTCTTATTTTCCCCCAATTGTTACATTAAAAACTAACTTAATAAATCTATTAGTGAGTTAAATGGTTTACTAATTATTTAATATTTAAAATTGTTTAATACCATTCCTTTATCATACGGCATGGGTATATGTATTCTGTGATCATTACTATTGTCTGCTGTCAAGTGTCAAATTCAAATATCAAATACCAAGCTATTAAGGACTAAGGAAGCTAAAGCTAAGCCTACTTTCTTACTTTGTAATTTGTATGATTATTAAAAACACATACCGAGTAACTTATAACAAATTTTGTTTTTAACTTATTCTTCATTTTATAAAAACAACAATCGTCTTTATGTTCTAACAAAGACCGTAGTAAATATTAAAGGTACTGAAAAATATTTCGGTAGCACAAGTAGTGTTGGCACGTTTCATAAAAGATTAAATAAAATTAGTTAATACAAATTTTATCTCATTCAATATAGGATTTTATAAGCTTTTCTCAAAATGCTAAGCTATGTGAGTGCTGGCATTCCTGATAAGTCTTGGCAACCTCCTATTGCTGTACTAGAAACAACGTAAGTATTTCAAAATGGATTATGCTTTTTCATATGATATGCTTAATTCATAGTTCTATATATTAACAATCTCGGATTATGTTTCAGAATGGGCACTATAACAGTGGAAATGTATTGGAAACATACTCCCCTCACATGTAGAAATTTCATGGAATTAGTTAGAAGAGGTTATTACAATAACACAAAATTTCACAGAGTTATAAGAGATTTTATGATACAAGGTGGTGATCATACAGGAACTGGTAAAGGTGGTCAATCCATATATGGACCACAATTTGACGATGAAATAACTTCTGATTTAAAACATACTGGTGCAGGAATATTGTCAATGGCAAATGCTGGTCCAAACACAAATGGATCACAATTTTTCATAACTTTAGCGCCCACTCAATGGTTAGATAGCAAGCACTCCATATTTGGTAGAGTTCAAAGTGGCATGGCAGTAGTAAAAAGAATAGGCCTAGTAGAGTGTGATAAATATGACTGTCCAGTTGATGATATAAGAATTGAAAAAGCTTACATACCAAAATAAAGGAAACATTTCAAAAAAATATTTTTTTTCTTATTTTTACCTAGACTTCATTTTTATATAATATAAAAGTTAACAACTTTCACCAATCATCATCATAGATCTGTTAATTTATTTAAAATAATGAGATTTTTACTAATTGATAAACTAATTTAAAAAGGTTTATATGTATTATACTTGTTTATTATATTTGCGTACTCCATGCTGGTGTAGCTGTACTTGGAAGTCTTTAATTAAATTATTAATATAACGTTTTATTATAAATATGTGTACTTTTATAACAAATATACCATAAATATTAATTATTCAACACAAATTTTATTGTCAATTATATAAAATAACTATGAAATTTATGATAATATAAGATCCTTAACAGAACTCAAACTCATACTTCTAATAAACTAGTAAAGTGCTCTGACCACTAAGACATATGCTTGTGACAGATTACTTATGTTGTTAGCATTTATGTAGATCAGATGTTTGTAATAATGTATCCCACATTCCCACATTCTGATACCCAAAGACTTGCTAAGAATTATGGTGCAAGGCAAGTAAAAAAAAATATGATAATATCCCTAAAGTAAAATCAACAGGTTTTCCATTGAAGGTATTGGTCAAGAAACAAATAAAAAAAAATCATAAGGAATAAAAATTATAAGGAATAATGAGGATTTTTTTTGTTATTTGCATTTGTTATGTATTGCATTTGTTCTCTCACCCGTAATATAATTTTATCAGCATATATATGTGTTTGCTAGAATATCGATTGATCATTTTAAGACACCTTGCTATAAAATGGGATGCTTTCCTTAGGCAATATATAACTTTTTTTTATAGTATAGCTAGCAACTATCTTTAATTGAGCTTAGTAATATAGCTGGTGCATTTTTTATATCAAAAAAAATATTAGAATTAATATTGAACATAAAAAATTAAGTTATAAAATAAAATTAAGTTATAATCTAAAATATCTGGACCAATATTAGTTTCTATTGTATTAATTACTTTTATTTTGATGTTTTAAGTAAAATTTGCATCCCCAATCTTATTTACATCTAGGTTATTTTTGTTAAATTAACTAATCTCTCAAGTTGTTTATTGCTCTAATTTTATGTTTCTGTTTTATTTATTTTCTATCCATTTGATCTTCTTATGTAATTTACACTGTTAACAATCTTTTTCTCATTAATATTTTATAAAATAATAATTTATTGCAAAATCCTCTCGTATATATCTCCTGCATTATTGAGATGTTATAATTTATTATTAAGGTAACTTATATATAAAGCTGATGTTTACTCTACTTTATTCTATGCTTCTACTAATTTGTATAATTTATATAAACTTATAAGTTTTACATGTAATGATACTTTTTCATAAAATTTTTAGAAGATAAACATTTTCAATTTCATAAAAAAAGCGTAATATATGGCAGACAGACAGCAAAGTTAAAATCTCTTAAAAGGAAAAATTTGTAAACTGTACTGTTAGCTAAATCCTTCATAAACTTAAGTTAGCTAGATCCTTCATAAGCTTGTGGTTTACCACTCCGGGTCTAGCAAGATAACCTTTTATTCTTTTGAGGTATGTTGCGCTACTTAGATTTTGTTTATAACTTATAGCATATGCACAGAATATTTTTATCCTTGCATAAATTTTGGTAGGTGTTAATTTACGAGGTTGTACGTAAAATTGCTCTCAAAATATAAACTTCCATTTTTTACAATTTACAACTTTTATTTTAAATTTCATAAAGATATCTTCAATAGATAAAGAGAAGAGACAAAGATTAAACAAACATTAAGATTAAGAGTTGTAGTAGTTGTTGTAAATTAATATTTTATTTCTTATTTTTAACAGACAAGTCAGAACAATCTTAATTTACAAATTTGTTTTTTTTTCCACAATATTAAATTTCTGCAAGCCATCATAAGTGAAACTACATAAACCAGATAATTTTATAGACTCTGAGAATGTTAAAATTGGCATGTTTTTAAATCAAATATATTATATAAATTTAAATCTATTACAATCATAAGAATAAAATATTGACAAATTTTGTTTTGTCAAATATTTATTATTATTTACTATAAATATTATATCGTGTTATCTTCTGCAGTTATTTATTCATATCAAGGAACATATATTCTATGGAGAACATGTACTATACAGTGTTTTTGTCAGCACCACTTTAAATGAATCCACAGTTTTCACTACTCTATAAAAGCCTAATACATTAACAAAAACCAATAATAAAAAAAGTATGTTTTCAAACATAATAAAATATAAATAATAAAAATATCCTTGTAAAATAAAACGACATTTGTCAAGAACGACGCACGCACACATAAACCCATCAGATGGAAACCGCCGCATACGCCTCATTCCGAAATCGAGTCGTAGGTATGGGCGGCAAAGTTCAAAGTTGATTAACCTATGCGTAACTGCGTCACACGAAATATAGGTATGGATAAACATCGTGGAATGATAAAAAACCTACGTCTAAACTTTTGAGGTATCTTGATTAATTTCGTATGGGTTTAAAATATTTTACCCTATATGCTGTTCCTGTAAAAGGAGCGCTGACGCTTCCATTCTGTATAGTGTGTGTTCATAATTCATATAATTATCTGTTACATTGCAATGAGGGACGTAATCTTTTTTTTTATTTAATTATAATTTATGACACCAATATCGCTATTCAATTCACCACCGTTTATTAAAAATAAGTTAATTCACAAAATTTATTCTGCACATTCTATTTTAAATCTAAATTACAATAACAGTCGATTGCAAAACGAATAGACTTAACTATATAACTGCATTTTTTTATAATTTTATATTATATAAACTATAATCAGTAGTATATTCTTTAATAAGCTCGGAAGTCTCATTATTATGAAAAGGTAAAGTTCTGTTTATGTCAATGTTTATTATCGTAAGAGATTCCAAGTCCCTATCGCATACGTGTTTAGACATCTCCACTTTTATTTCTAAAAATTTCGTATATCTCTGTTGATGAAATTTTATTTCATTGTACAATTCGTTTTATCAGATTTACTGCACTTATTTGGAAAGACGGGGTCTATTATTTTATATAATATATTTACTGACATTTATTTAAGCAAATAATAAAGGTTGATTTTGTCCGCCTGACGAATAATTTCTACGTTGTAGTCTACAATCGTTAGACGATATTCCTTGAATTTTTGGTATTCATCTGTCTATTGATGTTTTTTTTTGTTATAGTACAAATGTAAGAAAAATTCTTTCGTTTAATTTCGATAAATTCGTAATAAATTATACAATTTCTTAAAATAGTTTTATAAAAAATAATGAAGTGTTATATGATACTATAAAACAACCAATTTATAATGACCATAGAGTAACTGTTATAACGCCTTCTATGTGCATTCAAGTTTTTAGTCTGTGACCCTAACTAAAACCTTTGGTTTTTTGTCTATGAGTTTAAGTAGAACCGATAACGTAAATTGGAAAAGTGTCAGTCTTAGCAGTACGTAAAACGCGGTAACGTAATAATTGTCATGATAGTGATGAAGACTTAACAGTTACCGGTTTAGGTATTAATTTACTATATTGTATAAGTTTTCTATTAATTCAGAAAGATTGTATTCTAGTGCATATTTTCTAGTACAGTTGGTGGTGTAACGGCCTTGTTTTTAACTTATTTTGACATATTCTAAGGACGCCATGTTTGTCACGTTTTTACCAGTTGTGAATATATTTTAATTTTTTAGGCATACGCGGATAACCACACAAATCACAATTCAATTTATACTTTCAAAATGAGTTCTCCAAATCAAGTTAAGAAGCCTAAGTTGTCGACTGATGATGACAACAAGGTAAGTTGTTATCAAGTTCCCGCTCTTGGCGACTTATGGCCTCACGCGTAGATGTATATTTGTAATTATATTTTTCAAATGACGCTTTGTCTTGCGACTTATATTTTATTATTAATTGTAATATTTTAATGTAATCAGTTTGTTAATTATAAATCACCTTAATCAAGTTCAATTTTTTTTCTGTAGTTAAAAAATTATTTATATTTGCAAATTGTTAAATATCTTATTATTGAAAAATAATTGAAAAAGTATAGCACTTAATAAAATAAAACATGATAATATGTTATTTATTTACAGTGTATGGCACAAGTTCTGTGAATTATATAAATGAGGCATTTTTAAATAATTGAGTACAATTTTAAAGATATTAAAATATTAGTAAATATTAACTCATTAACTGTAACATCTTGTACTTGAATTAAATTTGAAATTACAATAGCAAAAAGCATATCATTCTTTAGCAAACAACACTGCTTATGTTGTATTCACCAACTTTATACACAAGACAAAAAAATATCTATTTCAAATAAATTTGATTTGGTACTTATTAAGTAAGATAGTAATTTTAACAACTTATTTTAATTAAAATATGACTTCCGATGTGTTGACTGATATTTTGTTATATTTAGGCTGTGTTGTGCGATGACATTTTTTATTATGTGATTTATAGTTAGACATTTTCAATAAGTACATCTGTCTAATGACATTCAAATTTTAAGTGCCAATTGTTGATTTGAACTGTGTTTTTGCTAAGGGATGATAAGTGATATTTTAAAATGTATTCATTATCTTTCTTGGACATGTTTGATTCATTGTCAATTGAAATTTTCTACATTATTTTTCCCACGAATTAATTAAATATTTAAAATATTAAAATACTAAAGGAATAGCAACTGTTAAAAGTTTTACAATTAAGAGATTGATTTTAGGTTAATTATTTACATTTTATGTTTTCTACTTAACATCAACATAATATAACAATGAAGAGTGATATTGTTGTTTTCTCTGCCCAAATAGGGAAAATTGTGAAGTTGAATAACCAATATATTTAAGTAACAGGGCTTATATATTCTGGTAAATAGTTTATTTCACTCAGGAACAAGATGTGTTTTGAATTCATAGCTCTGATAAAGTGCAGTGTTGACTTCTGGTATTCTATATTTGTTTCAAAAATGGGTCAGTTTGTGGGGTAGCAGAGTGTCTTTAAACAAGGTTCCCTCTGCCTGAGATGCTATATTTGGGACACAGAAACAAATTTTATGTTTAGGAATAATAAAACACATTTTATTTAGACATTTAATATTCATTGAATTAGAATACTAACAATGCGTTGATATATGTTACTGATGCAATGCTTGCGGCTGGGCTGATGCAGAATTTACAATTTTTAATTTAAATGTCTTTTTAATTTATATTTATAGATATTACTAATTAGCACTGAATACTTTTTACTACTAACAATGAATACATGGGCGTAATCTACAGAATTTATGAATTACACTTGTATTTATATAATTTTCACAATTATTTATATAATTTTCTAGTCGGGTTGATTAAGTCAAGCATTAGGAGAATATAGTAATATTCACAAGTTTTACTTTATTCTCCTTGCCTATTGCCAGAGATATAATTTGGGACCATTTTCACATAAAATTTTGTAACATTCTTTCTTAATTTAAGATAATAATGCTTTATGTTACGAAAAAAATCATTATTATAGTAAAATTTATACGATGCTTGATATTTAAGCTATATGGTAAATAAATTTCAGTTTCAGAGATTTATTGATTTTGTGAAGCTGCAAATTTTTTGCTTTGCTTGCTTTATTCTGATTGTTTATTTAAAAACATAAATGGAATATAGATATCACATACCTGACATGATATCCTTTATATGATTAAAAAGTTGAACATGAGGTCATATAGTTCCGCTTAGTAGAGAATTTCAATTTAACAACATTATTACAGTATCTTATATTGTAAAAATATATAACATGTATTTCAAAAATCTTAGGGCTACTTATAGATTTTTGAAATACATGTTATAGATATTTTAATAATGTTGTTAAACTGTGTTTTGGATTATTTTTGTGTTTTTGATTTTGTTTCATTTTCAAATTTCAAAACTCACATATTTAATATTAAATATAAATGAATACAAAAGTAAAAAATCTTAACATCATATAAATATTATTTTATTTGATGATATATTTTAAATTGCTTCTTTTAAGTCTTTTGTTGGTCAAATGGCGACAACGATGACACGGCTATTGCCAAACACAATAACAAAATGGTTCAGCACTACACCAAATGCAAATGGATCAACCCAAATGGCAGAATCAACAGATTCTTCAACAGAAGATGAGTCCAGTGATGGTCCATTACAGCCACCAGCAAAACGAATGCGTTATAATTTACCTGGACCTTCATCACTTTACACTATTCCTGAAGTGAGTTGGCCATTTTATATTATTTATTCTAAATTCTGATGATAAATGTTTAACGGTACAAAATAAGTACTGTAATATTTGTAATATTTTGAAATAAAATTTCTTGAATTTTGATGTTATTACAGACAAGAAGCATTAGTACCAACACTGAACCAACTGAATCAAATGATCATAGTGCAAATAGAAGTACATATAATTTAGAATCGAATCAAACTGCAAAAACCTGTGAAGAAACATCAGTAATGTTGAAAAAAATAGAAAAGTCCCACTACAATTTACATGATTCGTTAGCCCCTTCACATCAGTCATCATCTGGAAAAAGGAAGTCACTTGATATTAGTGCAAGCTTAAGTCAACTTAATGAGTCATATGGTATTTATTATTTTCATATAAACTAACAGTTTCTATGTTTACAAATACATTTATAACATGAATGCATGGGCGTATCTAAGAGTTGACTTCAGTTATAAACTCATCTTTTTGTGTAAACATTTTTTTTAGTTGTCGCCCATGCATATATCCTCCTGGGACCCAGAGCAGAAATTTAAGAATTTGATCCGCGTTTTTTTATCTTCTAGGCATTTGATGTTAGTTTAAAAGAAAACTTTTGATTAAATCCTTTTGAATTATGTATTTCAGCATTTTTTACTTTGGTTTTAATTTTAGTTATAATACATATTCTTGAAAGGCTTTAAAATAATTGAATCACAAATAGATATCAATCTACAGATATTTTATGATTTGTAGTTTTGATTTAGGCCATCCGGAATTATTGATCTTCGTTATCTTTTATCTCATTGGATGATACTGTTTATTTTTCCTTCTCTCGGCAGGACTTTCATGAGGTATTTCCACAGTTATATTCACAGAGTCTTAGAAAAGATTCTCAAAGACTCTGTGAATAAAACTGCGGAGCATAGCCTCGGACTTAGTCTAAGATGGTTTATACGTAAATCTTCATGTCGACTGGTAGAGTATCCTGCAACCTCAGTAATTTTCTTCCTCGAAAATTAAATTTTTTTGAAGTCTTACAATATAGACTCCACTAAAAATATATTTGCCTTCATAAAAAATAAACCCAAAGGTATCCAAATCATAAGAGCAGATTTTTAAACTTTGAAGTGAAAAATTTAGAACATGCCAGATTTGGTGTTGCTTTCACTAGCGGTTTTTCACACATTTTCCTGTGTAAGGTATGACCTGCTCATCGGCCGAGACAATGGCTCTTTCCCAAAACTATTGGATATATTTTCAAAAACAAGTTATTCGATCGTGTAGATTCTGTCACGTGAGTGTTATTAGCGATCTTTGAATATGAAGAAATCTCAGTATAACGTAGTAACGTAGTCCTTGGAGCTGCTATGTTCCTAAAGCACAAACATGTTTTATTCTTAGCATATCCAGCCCTATAACCACTATATGTTAATACGAATGCTATATATCTATAGCACTAGTATTAACATTAATAAGATGTGATATTTGTATAAAAAAATAATCGCAACAAAATTAGCCTAAAAATTTTTAAAATATTGGCTTTCTTTATACGAGAAATCTGACGGTCTTCTAAAGAGCCCGATGAGAGACGAAGAGTAAAATCTATTTAATGTTGCCAAATTGCTGGCCTGCCTTCGGAAATATTATTTTCGTCGAAGATGACGGCGGTTGTATCGACTCACCATCCAACGTATCTATTACTGCCCATGTCTTGATTTTCTATTTCGACTTCATCCACTGTGTCCATCCTTTACAATCTGAGATACAAAACGCTATTAAAATATGATAAAAGGCGAGGTTATACAAGCCTGGAATCACTAAAAGTGAGTGGTGTAACTTTCCATAGTACCCAAAGTATCATATGATATATGCTTATAGTACGGGAAAATAAAATAGCAGTTATTATAACAAATAAATAACAGCAGTTATTCAATTTGAAATTATTTTTTAATTATAACTAAACTTTATGTGAAGTTGCTGTGGTGGAAAATTTAAATTTGCGAAAAACAATGGCCCTATAAATCTAAAGCAAATCACTTTACATGAATAAAAAATTAAAATTATGTAGCTAGATATCTATTTGCTAACTGAAACGTAAAACTATTAACAAATGGTAACTATTAAGGGATGGTGCAGCTATGAAGTTTATAATGCACATATCAAATGTGATAACCAGGGTGCCGGGAGGATATGTAATATTTTTTTGGCAGATCTGAATAAAATATAATTTTACTCTTACAATCTTAATTGTTGAATATATTATGTACAATCATTTTAAACTTTTCAGATAGGGAATTTGGTGTATTAAATGAACATAAGCCATTCTTTAGAATTGGCTTAGCTGCAAGTTCACCATTTTACAGAGGAAACACTAAATATGGTGGTACCAATAATTTATATGTAAATCAACCAAACATAAAATCCAAGAAAACAACTTACATAAATAATAGTATGAATGACAATGAGGCCACCATGAGCAATTCTGCTAGGCGAATTATGGATCTACTGGACAATTTTTCTTCTCCAACTGTTGAAGCTAGAAGAATCCCGCAAATTACAAACACATCTATGAATAATAGTAACATATCTATGAACACTAGTACTGCCAGCAAACGGAACTTGGGTATGCTATTAATATGTCGTATTAATAGCTTAATTGGGCCAGATATAAATAATAAACCATAAAACTAAAATTTTCATAATTTATATAAAGCAATAACATAAACGATAATAATTTTTCACTTAATATTTAATACATTATTTGATTTCATAGCATATAGACATGGTACCCAGCGTGTTTGCCAAAATACGGCAAAAATAAAAATGTTAATCTATATGAAATGTTAATTATGACACTGATCAATAAATTTTAAAGTGGCTTATTAGAACTTTAGCATCACAATTCAGTAATTGTGATACTTTTCAAAACGTTTATTCGTATTTATTTAAAGGTATTATAAGTACCTGTGATATTGTCATTGTTCAACCATAATTAAACTAATTCAAATCATATATAATAATGAAAATAAAATAATTGTATTATATCTGGACAAATACATTCCAGGTCTCATGGTCGTTCTTTCTAATTTTTTTTAGCTTTCCAAAACAAGGAGTTGTATGTACCAAGTGTTGCGAGTGTGTTAAAACTAAAAGAGAGGTCAAGGCTAATGAAAACCACCAGCGTCGCGCGTCAAATAATAGCCTCACAGAGCAGTTCGAGTGGCATGTATCAAGCAAGTCCCGTAAAAAGGTAAAATTATTTATATGAATGTTTCTTTTGAATAACTTTAAAATATAAATAATATACAAACATTTTATTTTCAGTGATAACTCAAATACATCAGAAGGCAAATTCACATCTAAAATTAGATCAAGAGTAACGAAAACTAATCAGAATGTTATGGAAACGGAACAAACTGTTATTCCTGTTAATCTTCCAACTGCAACATTACAAATTGACAAAGACAATTTACCTAAATTTTCTTTTAGTATTTCATTGCCCACTTTGTCACGTCCAAATCACGAAAATGATGTTCCTTCGTCGAAAACACCAGAGCCCAATAAGAATATAGTTTCTTCTACTGAGCCAGATTTAGTACCAACAGAAAAACATATTAATATAGTAGCAGCTGACGTGCATGACTCTACAGATTGTAATTCCTTTAAATTTTCATCCCCTGTTAGAATATGTGTGGATACAGCAGAGGACCCAACGTCACCACAAAAGTTTGCATTGTGCAGTCCTGAAAGAAATGTTGAAGATATAAAACAAAATAGAAAATCATTATTTGGACCGAACAAAATACACAATCTGAGTCCAAACATTGAGACAAGTAAAATACTTATAGAAAAAGAATGTAAAGATATTAAAAAAGAGCAAATGCAGTCTGACAAGAGCACTGATTGTGAGAAAGTAAAACCACCGGAACCCTTGGAAGTTGTAGTTACTGCAATAAAATGGAGATGTGGCGACTGTTGGGTTGATAATGACGAAGAAAAGGATAAATGCGTTTGCTGTGGCGGAAAGAAACCTTCAAAAACCAAATCTACTGATGCCTCCAATGACAAAAAAGATAAAGATGACCAAAAAAGTAAAGCAAGTGTTGGAAACGACATGAGCGGCAGTAACAAACTAAATAATGCCATTACTTCATCAAACGTTACTCCAAGTATACCAAACTCCACACTGAGTCATATTGTTAAACAGCAAAGTAGTAAGTGGGAATGTCCAAACTGTATGGTACGTAATGAAAATCATACAAGCAAATGTGTTTGCTGCGAGTCAGAGAAACCAGTTAAAGAAGTTAAAAATAAAAGTTTTAATTTTGGTATCAGTCCTAATGTATCTTTTAAATTTGGGATTGACCCTACGCAAAATATTCCTCCAAAAGAAAATGTTAAATCAGCAGATTCACAAGACAAAAAATCTGAGACAAATAACAATGTGTTTGGCAATAAAGTTGAATTTAAGTCAGTTGAGACAAAATCTACAGAGGTTTCCACAAAACCAGCCGAACCCAATAAAGAACCTAGTGACGCCCCTAAAACTACATTTTCATTTGGAATACCTAAAAGTAATCCTGTAACAACTTTTGCACCAACATCAAGCACTATTACACCATTTTCATTTGGTGTGTCAAAATTAGATAAACCTAAAACTGAACATGATGATAAAGCAAAAGACACACCCGAAAAGTTATTGTTTGGTATAAAGCCAACAAGTAATATTTTGTCTCCGATAACTAATAATACATTGCCGATTTTGAATAAGCCCTTCACACCAATAAATACTTCAACAACAACGGAATCGGTGGCACCGCAAAGTACATTTTCTTTTTCGTCAAACAATTTTACACCAGTTGCAGGTCTTTTTGACAAACAAAAATCTACAACTGCCACAGAAACGACCACCACTTTAAGTAATCCAATAATCTCTAGTGCGCAGTCGCCATCGTCCTCCATGACATTTTTCTCGAACACCGCTAGTGCCAGCCAACAAAATCCGTTTTTCAAGAAAAATGAAGCAGAGACATCAGCAACTTTATCGTTATTCCCAAAATCAGATTCTACAACAACCTTATTCTCGAAACCGGAGTCGACAACCACAACAGGTTTATCATTATTTTCCAAACCGGAATCAACGACAACCACGGCGACGACTACACAACCGCCTGCCTCCAATTCGCCACTCTTCAGTTTTGGCAGCAACGCGTCACAGAATGTGCAGCAGCCAGCGGAAAAACCTAAATTTTCCTTTGCATTTGGATCAAATAAAACTGATACTCCAAAGTTGTTTAGTGCACCGCCACCATTCGGTGCGGCAGTTGATAAATTCAACATGTCATACCCTAACACTATAGGTAGTGGCTTGTCAGGCAATAATGGTATTGGAAGCACAACTATAAGTAACACAACATTGAATACCAATACTTTGAATAGCAATGTCATGGCCAACAATACGATAAGCAGTAACATAATGGGTAATAATGCGCTGGGCAACAACACCACGGCTAGCAATCCTATCGGTGGTAATATCATGGGAAACAACACTTTGGGTAACAGCGCTTTGGGTGGCAACATTGTAGGTAACAACACCCTTAATAATAACGTCTTAAGCAATAATCCCCTGAATAATAATGAACTGTCTAACAGTAATGGTTTGACCACTGGTAATCCTTTGGCTGGATTGGCTTGCGGCAACGGACTCACAGCTGGAACTAGCATTGGAGGAGACGGCTTATCAAACACACTGAATCCCGCAAATCCTCTATTGGTCGGCAGTACAAGCACAAGTTCAATAGGTGGTGGTAATATATTTAATAGGGTACAAAAGAAAGATATGTGGTCCGGATCTAGTGCCGGCGGAGGCAACATTTTCGCTTCAAGTGCGACCACTAGCACTGTGCAAAAGCCGGCTTCTTTCACATTCGGTGGGTCGACGTCATTCAACGCGAGCAGTTCGACGCCTGCACCAGCGTTTGGCAGCGCGGCGTCGCAGCCCCAGCCGGCTCAGCCTGCGCAGGGCCCGCCGCCGGGTCAGCCCGCTTCCAACATCTTCGGCAATACTTCAAGCAACCAGCCGCTATTCTCTAATACTGTACCAAATCAACCCGCCCAACCTAGTGTGTTTGGATCACCGCAACCGGCGGCTCCTTCTATGGGACTCTTCGGGGCGTCAGGATTCGGCGCACCCAACGCGTCGTTTGAAAATGTCGCGATGAATCCAACGCAAGCTCCAGCATTTAATTTTGGTGCCTCAAATAATCAACCAAACATATTTGGATTTTCACAGGTATTTTTTGTTTGAGATATTTTTTACAATCACGTCAATACTATTATGAGTGTATAGGTCGTCGTGGCGCAGTGGGACAGCATATGTATTCAATGATTTTTTAATTATATTCATTTCCCCTACTCAGGTGGGTAAAACGCTTAATGCCGCGTTTTGTCTGCTGTGTTCTCATTCTACATGTATTGGCTCTGAACATAAGTTATTTGAACATAAGTTTATCTCGCTTTAGGGTAAAAAGCGTGAAACTGTATAGTTAGTAACTATGCTCTTTTAACTCAACTAATTTGGACTCGCTGTCAGACAGTGCGTGATTTTAAAGACTGGATGGTTGTGGGGTCAAACACAGACTCGGTTTCAGTTCAGTCGAAATCGAATTCTAGAATTCGAACGATAAACCGAGATCATATACTATTACATATACGCTATATATAAGCATACGGTATAAGTATTGAACAAATGCGTGAATTCCAGCGGCCACAGATGCCACAAACATCAGGCGTGTATAACTTCGGCTCCCCGGCGGGCAGCAGCACGCCCCAGGTTCAGTTCAACATGGGCAGCGCCCCCGTCGCCGGCCGGCGCGTGAGGAAGGTCATACGCAGGACGACGGCTCGATGAGGTTTAACACATGACAGATCCATGTGAGTGTTTATACGTGTGTTTGTGAGTACCGTGCGGTCGATGAGTCGTGGCCGCCTCGAGTTTAGGTTGTAGATGGCTACGCGATTTCATTTTAGGCTTTCTTACTTTTTTTTTTCGAGTGAACAATTTGCAATGTTCAGAAAATCTAACTTCAGGTCGGCCACGACTTCTTGAACGCACTGTATGTATGTATGCTTTACGGTGCTATGTTAGTGATGTAGCGAATATTCGCAATTGAGTTTGTTTGGTTTGTGCAAATGTTTTATATGAGTTAAAAAAAAGATTTTTGAAACTTATATAATAAATTTAACTCAACCTCGTAATAACAGCGTTTTATTAAAGCTCTCCTTGTATATTGCATATAGCAAGGTAGGCAGAGCGAACCTGGGAACCTTCAGTTAAGATAAAGACAAAATGCTATTTTGGCTAATAAATCTTAAGATTCAGTTTTATGCCATGAATTTCTTGTTAAAAATTGGAAAACAAAAAAAAAATTCTAATAGACAATAATAATAATAAAAAAAACAGCTTTCTACCTTCAAGAAACCTCGTAATGCATTGAACCTTCTCAGAGGCAGAGTACCATCTTCCTTACTCACCCGGTGCCGCAGTAAAGGCAAATAAGGCTAACAGCAACTTGACGTTAATCCTAAAGTTCGAAAAAAAATTAGAATTTCACGAATGTCGATGGCCAATATTCACATTCACATTTACGAGAATTCATAAAATCAAATTCGTTACATTACTGAAGTATTCGTGCAATCAGTACTTGTATAACGTTAACATATCTACTTAATCTATCGTTGGATTTTTTCTTTACTAATTGCTTTTTTGTTACATTTAACAAAAATATTTAGTTTTATTTTAATGGTATTTAACTAGAATTAAGCGCAAATTTTAAGAAACACCATAAATAGTTCGATGTTTTATTATTTTGGTTAGTGTGGTTATGAGTAATAAGGAAAAAAAACAACACATTTATGTGATACTAGCGACCCGCTCGCGGCTTCGCCCGCTTAAACCACAGAATTATTTGCTTAA
>DWAO01000353.1:0-27066 GCA_018230605.1 Heliconius congener
AATAATTCTGTGGTTTAAGCGGGCGAAGCCGCGAGCGGGTCGCTAGTATAAAATAAACCAGCTTCACCCTGTATTCCGCATACAGCAGGGTCGGCAGAGGGAACCTAGTGTTAAGACACTCCGCTCCCCACTTTCCGCCGACTTTTGTTGGTTTTGCCTCGACACCAGAGCGAAGAAATGAATATATAAATGTTAATAAATATTTGACTTCCTCGAGTGGGATCGAACCCACAATCAGTCGATTGTACAGTCACACTTTGTGACTGTACATCGCCACGGACCTCTTTATTTTTAAACAATTAATAACAATTATTAGTTTTTTTAATAGTCAATAAATATACTATAACTGATATATGTATATTATTACAAAAAAAGGTATTTTACCTGTTCTCTAAAATCCAGTTGAAAACTGAAAGCCTGTTTCCGGTGGGAATTTAACACGGAAACGTACTATCAGAGAGGACAAAAACGCGCGTTCAGCGTAAACCAGTTTGCGGAAGCCGTGCCGAGATGTGACAAGTCCTTCTCCCGATATCTTTGCTATCTAACAAATGTATTCAAGCATTCTTAGAATTTTTCCATTACAGCTTAAATTTCACATACTTTTAGCTATCAAAAGGAATTTTCAACAAAGAAATTCCTATTCCCGCGAAATGTTACGGTCTATTATATTCTTGGTTGGCAGTTATTACTGGTAGTTACTAGGATAAAAGATAAAGGCGGAGATCACGCGATTCATTTCTCTAATTGCATCCACGGGCGTTTTCGTCTGGTCGCTGATGAAACGAGACAATTTAAAAAATACAGACAACTAAAAAACGGATATCATATTTCAAAAGGCAAGCAAATTACCGCGACTAGACTGATTTTTTTTTTCATTGCTGGTAGTTCGTTTATATTATGGTGCGAATTCATTGTGTATCGAAAATAAAAGTTAAGACTATACATATACAATATATAAACACAATATATTATTTTATAAAATGGGAATGAATACTAAATATAAATAGTAATATAACAAATAGTTTCTGTAAATATATTGTATATTTTGACATAATTGTATTTCCAAAAAAAAAACGATGTAAACACTTAGAAATAAACATTATTCACGTCAAATTGTAGGTTACTAGTCTCTCGTTACAAAGTGACAAGAGGTAAACAACGGCAGGATAATGTTACGCATCAATAGAACCCCTTATAGAATTGGGTGTCAGCCGGTGATTTAAAAAGAGTCACTCGGCCCTACGAGTGTCCATTAACGAGACTCAACCGTGTAAGAGTATATGTTTGACGTACGACCTCAGCCTGGAGAAACTGAGTGCGATAACGACGCTTCCTTTAGAAATAGGTGCGTTTATTCAGGTTTCTCGTTACCTAAATTGTTAGGTTACTTTCAAATGTCTTTCAAAAGTCTTCTTATCTCTCTTAAGTATTTTTCTTTAGAGTTTAGGTAGTGGATGTGGATCTTTTTTATGTGTTAAACACAAGGAATTTTCTTTCAAAAATATTCTTTGTATTTTTCAGCTTAAGAAAGTGTATTTGGGTAAAGCAAATATTAATTTTGTTCACTTTATTCCCATGATATATCAGGTTCATACTGATCGATGATCATAATGATCAATTAAACTTAACATAACTATTTTAAGACTTAACTTTTGAGGCCAGTCGTGGCGTAGCGGCACAAGTGTGAGTGTAATAAGCGCGACTGGTTGTGGATTCAATCCTCACTCGAGAAAATGCAATATTAATATAAATGTATATTTTTATTTCTTCCCTTTGGATTCGAGGCAAAGTGCAGCGTTGAGTTCCGCCATCCAACACTCAATGCCTCCAGAACTTGACGAGAAATAGGGAACGGCGTGTCTTAAAACTAAGTTCCCTCTGCCCACCTGCTGCATTTTTTATGTGTAGCTGATTTTTTATTTGTTTACCCGACCTAGGCTTTCTACAGATAGAAAGTTTTATAATTATCAAAAATCACTTATGAATCTGATACTATTTATTTATTCATATTTAAATAGCCTTAAGACATTCTTTGGAAAACGCACCAGTTAATTATGTGGTAACATATTTTTTGCTTGGAGCATTTATTCGAAATTTCGAATTTTTACACAAGTCTAAATGATAAAAGTATAAATGACGATTTTCAGTATTAATATAAATTTGCTAACTTAACAACGATATTTTTCAACTAGAAAGTCACGCTGTCCGTAGAATTCGATGTGTATAAAAATAAGTAAATATATGTACATACGTTGATGAGCGTCTTACAATATGAACACAGTTAGCGATTATTATATATTTTCCAATATTCTCCAAATTGTTAAATTTGAGACTTTAATCAGTAAATTCAACTTAAAATAATAATTATTTAAGTTAGGTGCTCTATGATATTTACTTTTTAGGGTTCCCTACCTCAAAGAGTAAATCGAAATCCCTTATAGGATTTTATTTAAATCATCAATCATCATTTCAATAATTTATTTCTTTCATGTAATATTATAATAAAAACAATATTTTATAAGCTTCATAATTTTTATAATAGCCAAATCATAATAAAGTGGACTGAAACAATCGCATTGTTAGTAAATGGCACAGCCACAAGTGACATGTTCATGCCGACAGATAGCGACTCCATTCAGAAAACCCGCTGGATTCATCCTTTCAGTGCTTTACTCAGATACGACAGTTTTACTCGCAACAGACTGTTGAGTGGCTCCCGATCGAATGAAATGCTGTATATGAGTATTTGATATGGTAATTACGCTATTATGATGACAATTGATCTTTATATCATTAATAGGTATATATGTTTAACGTACTGCATACGAATTGAGTGCTATTGTTCGCTTTAGTGAGGTTTTTCAACGTTTCGACCTTGCAATGGAGTCTTGGATTATTTAATATATTGGTAGGTACTGGGCCTCATTGAGACGTGAATATTAAAATTATTTTATAAATTTCGTCTGATTAAAACGTTATGAACAAGATAGAGAGCTTTGTGAATAGCAAATTGAAACTGAAAATGGCATTAGCTTTAGAGGAGAGCGAAAGTGTTTTACAAATTATTTTTTTGCTTAAGTATATATAATATTGTATGTAGAATTTTACTTTCATATGATAACAAAATCGCATAACTGTATATGTTAAGCATTAATAAAGTAAATAACATAGACAAAAATATTGTTTTTTTTTCTTAATTATTTGATACTAGTAATGGAGGTTGAACCCGCAACTGTCTCGTGCAGAAATGACTTACCAACTGCGTCATATGAAAATGTTATGAAAATCTTTATTCAAAATCTAAATGTTATAAGATTATATTTTACAATGATAATAATGATAACATTACTAAATAACTTTTAAAAAGTATCAAAATTTTATTAAAATATTTTTAAAATGATCTATGAAATTTGAAATCACTTCAATTTCACAAATAATTTTCATTGATATTGTGTGTAGCATTTAAGTAGCGTTTAATTTTTCCCCCTCAGCGAAATCCGGATAATTTTACATAATAATAATAACGGTAGTAAAGCGGAAGCACAAAACATTTAAGGATCTGTGGTGCGTTGATAAGCTAGCTCTATTACCCTTACGGTACCTCCGGTTTCTAAGGTATTCTGTTCAATGGATATGCTATATGGACCTATATACGTATATTTGTTGTTTTATCTTAAGGCCATTTAATAAGGGATTTAATATGATTACTTGGATTTAAGATAAAGTTACTCTAATATTATTAATTTTAAATCCTTATTGTACTCACATATCTTTTTATTATTATTATTTGATGTTTCAGTCCATTGGAGCGTTATCGAACTTGATGAGTAATTCTTTATGTTATGATTCATATTTATGTTGTTTGCTGGAAAACTCGTGTTAAGATATTCCGTTCCCATTAAGACACTTCCGTTCCCCACTTTCCATCAAATTATGGTGTGAAATTTAATACCGTACTCTGCCTCGTTACCAAATTGAGCAATCGAACCGGCATCCTGTTGCGGCATGGCGACTGGCCTAACTGAATTATTTTAATAAAATAATTATAATCAAAAGACTATTGAGGCCGGTCGTGGCGCAGACACAAAGTGTGACTGTTATCGACTGATTGTGGGTTCGATCCCCACTCGAGGAGGTGAAATATTTATTTACATTTATATTTTCATTTCTTCGCTCTGGTGTCGAGGCAAAGCGCGGCGTTGAGTTCCGCCATTCAGCACGCAATGTCTCCAGATTTCGGCGAAAAGTGGAGAACACAGTATCTTAACACGAGGTTCCCTTTGCCTACACTGCTGTATGCGTGATACAGCGTGAAGCTGAAAAAAAAAGAAAAAAAAAGACTATTATGACGTGAAAAGTATTCAAATATAAAGCTACTAGACACGAATAACAGAGACATTAAACCAAAAAAAATATGATGAAAACAAAGTGAAATAGCATCCGCTCGTCACCTCTCCCGCTCCCCGACACCCACCATTGGTTTACATAGAAATAGGTGTCGTTTTACATAATCCTCCCTATATGACGTCGGTAATTTGTTGCAAACCGTCTGGATAAGCAAATTGATCGCACCTCTAAATAAATATTCAATAGCATTTCCCCTTTTTTAACTTTCAATAATTCTACCTTTGCATTTCATTAATATTTATACAATTTTCTTTTTTCTATTTGACAAAATCTCTTTAATTACATAGTACCATTAAGATGTTGTTTTTAATTGATACTTTTATATCAAATCAGATATTTTAACTATCTGCTTTCATATAAATTACCACGATATATACGGGAACGTTCTCACGAGGACGTGTGGCTTAGTGGTCAGAGCGCCTGGTTGGTCTCCAGGAGGCGCGGGTTCGAGTCCCGCTACGTTCAATTTTTTATACGTTTTCTAAATAATGTAGTAAACAGTATTATATTAAGTATATCTGTATGTAATAATAATTATTGGGTAATCAGAATATGAATGTTTTTCAAAAAGAAAAGCTATTAACAAGCTATTATTTTCTTAAAACTAACGTACCTTCATATTATAATGATACAGGATAACAAAATGATGTAATTATATTATGTATATGAATCATCAATTTGCATATAGTATATGTACTTTTACTATTCAATCTTTCAATTCTTCATCACGAAGTAGCATTCAGCATTCGAGCCAATATGCTTGTAAATTTAGGCGGGCGTATTGAAATGTAAATATGAACGTGTGAACAGAAACAAGCGGCTAACGAACGAAGCAAGGCAAAGTGATTTGGGCACAGCACGACAATGCACCAAAAACCGCGGTGTAAATAGAAAAAATATATTCCGAACTAAAATCTACCGCGCCTCCACCACGCCTCTACCAGCTCTGAAAATGATTTCAGATGTGAAAATTGAATTTCAGGAATTGAAAACCACCTTTAAATTTCAAAACCACGGCAATGGTTGAAAAATATAGTTTCTATAATCGACTTAGTTTTTTGTAACATTCGTAAACCCGAAAAAAAAATACTTTGACAGCTAACTAAATAAATTTAAAATAAATAATACGAACATTTTAAAAATTGTTAAACCCAGTACAAGGTAAAATAACTGAACAGCATTTCGCCTTTCAAATTCTAACCACAATAATGCAAGAAAAGTGAATATTCAGAGCTCTCACTCTTTGTAACATATTCAGCTCGCAGTTGTACCTTTACAAAGGCCTCATCATTTGAATGCTCACGACTGTATTCTCGTACCAGAGTGATTTTAATGTGCATTTTGAACTTTATGTTAAATACGTTAAGATCTAATGCACTATACGCATTCCAACCTAAGTACGTTACAAAACCCCGTTAAAGTCAGCTCTTGTGACGCCTGGAAGGGGCGATATTTCAGTATTCCTTGTATGTGCGCCATTTACCATATATTTTAAATAAAAAATAAATTCACGCTTTTATCCCGCACACAACAGACAAGGCAGAAGCAACCTAGTGTTGAAGCACTCTATTCTTCATCTTCCGCCGAAATTTTGAGACATTGCGTGATGAGTAGCAGAACTCAACACCTCGTTTTGCCTTCACCAGAGCGAAGAAATGAAAATATTAAAAACTTTATTTCCTCGAATGCGCTTCGACTGGCTTCTATCTATTTTGAAAACATTAAAAATAATTTATATAACATTATCCAATACTAAGTTGCCGATTTTATGAGATGTACTCTCACAGCATCAGCTTGCCTATAAATGTTTATCTGCACTCGTTAATATTCCAGGGTTCGCCAAATTATCAGTGAGGACGTTCTAGCGAGGTGGCTGGCACGTGCAGGGACGGCTGGCTCCGATCGTACGCGTCACTATTTTACATATAAATGGACCTTGCTACATAATCCATCTCACACAATGGCTTTAATTTGTGCCTGTCTATGTGTGCGTAAACAAATGTCACCTAAAATTGTTGGAAGTAAACGCCTAGCAGTTTTCTATCTTTATATCAATCGCAATATCGAAATCTATATCTATCTATTATCAAGAAAGATGTCTGTCTGTCCATATAATGTTCAAATGTTGGTTCGACTCCTGTGAGTCGGTGACTGGGGGTTGTTTAGTTTGACTAAGCAAACAGAGAAGTTAAATTAGTATGAGTGTCTCCGAATGCAAATCCTGAGCTGAGAAGTAGAAACGTGGCACCTGCGCTGACAGTTTGTGTAATAGCTCGGAACCACCGAATTAATTTACAAAACTCTGAGCTGTCTCGCACTAGAATAGTTTTTGATGTCTGTAGTTTATTTATTTGTATTTTTATTTATTGCAGTTGCATATTTATTATTTACGAATAATACTTTATTCTATTATGTATTTGTATCTCCGTATATACCTCAAAATAATGTTTTAATTAGAAATATTTTTCCTTTTATTTATTTTGTTAAAATTAAACGTGTTTTTTTTTTAATTTTTTCAGCTTCACGCTGTATTACGCATGTAACAGGGTAGAAAGATGGATCCTAACACTCCGCTTCCTACTTTTCAGTTTTATTTTTTGCAATTTAAATATAAAACATCCAACATTAATAACAAAAACAACAACAGTGTGATTGTGACAAGCTGGTATTATAAGTAAAATCAATTTTGTAGCTCACGTTGTTGCCCTTTGAACTGCAATTTTGAGAAGCTCTGTGTGTGACACGTGGACGTACTGTGAAAAGAACATATATGTACGCATATTTTCTTCTTAATTTATTTCAGGAATAACCGTGTAGTGACTTTATTAACTTTAGTTAGATGTGATGCTTAAAAGGGAAATTTAATTTTTTTTTTATATGTTAATAGTATAGTAGTTAGACTGTAAGTGCCTATGATTATATAAGTAGTATATTTGCATTATTAATTCGAAAGAAAATTAAAGCTTATATTTTGAATTTACTTGTTTATGAATTATCGTTGTACATTTTATAAATTTAAAAAGTTTAATGATATTTAAATTATCTGGTTCGTACCTTTACCTTTGCACTCAATTAAATCTGCCGTTCTTTCATTATTATCTCAAAAGCTTAGATTCAGGATAAACATCAGCATATTTAATAAGAACGGTCTCCAGCGGTGCCGCAAACAACTTTGAAACTGGCCGAGTCGCGCAGTTGGCGATGACATCTCTTTGAAGATAAAGACGCGGGATAATCTACATTTTCCTTCCAGAGAATATTCGGCAGTGTGTTTCTACCTGTCATATCTATAAATTAACTTATAATGGCATTCAAATGGAATTTGTAACAAGTTTTGATCACAGGAAACCAATAATATATTTCGGTTTCATTTAAAAGTCAACTTGAAAAATGTATGTTAAAGTTCCAAATCAACAGTATTAATTTGTCAGAGTAAAAAAAAAACGATAACAAAATGGTAAAAATATTTGAGCAAAACATAAAATTATACTAGGATTTGGTTTGGACAGAAAAAAAATACTATTAACGGTCTATTGATATATTGTTAATTATAGTTATAAAAGTGTAAAAAATTCTATTTATTTTATCTTTGCCGATATACATAGAACAGCCTATGTGTTATAATGACGTTCGTGCGTTTCAATCGTTAGAACATAAACCTAATGCATCCAATAAAAGCTGAGTAGAATCCTTAAGGCCCACTAAAACCAGATACATCCATGTCTCAAAATTAGTTATTAACTTAAACATCTTACGAAAAAGATGGCGCACAGAAGCTTCCTATATATTACAATAAAATCAAGGTTGGCCCTACCATGTCTCTTCTCGTTAGCTATTTTTAGAGTTCCGTACTTCGAAAGGAAACAGAACCCTTTATTGCCCGAGGTATCAAGCTGAATTAATATCAAATATTCAAGTTTATGTTCCCTTGGTGTGCAGAAAAAGTCTTCAACAACTTCTAAGTCAATATTAAAAGATACGGTATGAAATTCGCCGCGTAATCAAAACGTATTGGGTACTTTCAGAAAACCTTAAGGACGTTAAACACAAATAGGACAAAACCCGAAGTGAACATTTAAGAATATTTCATAGAACATTTTTTTCATACGAAATGAGTGCATAAACTTTAAACATAACTTTATCAACTTTTATAAATTGTAAATCTTCTTGACCTACAATACGGAGATTGGGGCCCTCGGCACGTGACCACTTTTGTGTAATTATTTTATCCTGTGAATTCAGCTTCCATACGTTAAAGCATTTTCTAATTGTGTTTAATTACTAATTAGTATTTTTGTATTATATATTGCTGTTAGACAAGATAGATATCGAAATATTATATATTTGGGTGTATATTTGGGTATTAAAGTATCGAAGTTATTAATTAAGCATCTAAGCATCCTTTAAGCATCAAAATCTGTATGTTTTCTGAAAATCTCTTTGTTTATGTTTACTTTGAACTCAATCACCATAATAATCGCTATGTGGTGAAGAACATATTCAACTCTCAAATATAATATACTATCGGAGTATGGTAATTATCAAATAATACAAAAAAAATACTAAAAACAGGGACTCTTACGAGAGCACTTGAGGGTTTTAATAAAAATGTTTTTTCTTTTCACAGTTCAACAATGAACTATCACGATTTAAGTACATAGTTTCCGCCATAATCCCTTGGCCGTTAGGGTGCGGCCACACGTACGAGCTCGACATTCACTCAAAACACAATAAGCTGAGTCCTTACATATATATATAGTCATGCCGATTTTTATATTATAATGTGAAGTATTGTTGACACAATAGATACATCTGTTATTTTCTCTACTTAATCGTATCCTTAATTCTGTATTGACGAAAGCTTATCCTAATTGCTAAATGGAAATGGGAAACCTTTTTCGTTTTTTCTAATATATAGTTATTCTTAATCCGTAACCTATTCTCAATGTTGGTGGTTGTGATAAGTTACATCTCTTAAATTCTAAGTCCATTCATTTACTACTTTAATATTACGTTATTACTGAGACATTCAAGCTATTTTATTGAAATAAATTCTATAATCGTTTTCAATATAAATCAATACAAACTAAATGTATAGGTTTCTATAAAAATAATTTTATTCTAAACAAATTCTGTACATGTGTAAGTATCAAAAGCTTAATATAAAAACAATCTTTGAACTTTTTAGTATACATAGAAACGTCAAATATAAAGAGAAATTTGTCACTATGATTATGTCAAACACAAAAATAATCCCGTCATCTATTTAGACATGACGCACCCCTGCAGTTCGGGACTTGCAAATTTAGGGAAGGATACCCGAAAGCTACGAGTTTACATTGAAGCCGCTAAATAAGCGGAAATGAAATAAAATTAAAAAATAATAATAATTACGTTGACAGAATGTCTTTTTATTCTTAATAAATTTGATAAGTAGAGTTGTAGGTACAAATTTTCTTAAAAAGGTAAAGCAAGTCGTGATTTGAGGCAAGTCCAGCCCAGGTCACATTTTGTGCCCCTGAGAAGCGTGTGACTGTAAAATCGACAGGTTGTGGATTTTATTCCCACTCGAGGAAATTAAATGTTTAATTTTTTCATTTCTTCGTTCTGGTTTGAAAGGAATTCCTCCAGAATTCGATGAAAAAAAATATCATATCGTTTGCTAATTTCATTAAAAATATTGTTTGCTAATTACGTACAAGTTACAATTTTTCATAAGTTATGTGTCGTAGTGAGCAAAACATCAATGTAGATATATTACATAAAAAAAATTATGATCTCACTTAATGTTTGTCAAATATCCGTTTTGCGTCAATATCAAATACCCAGAAGCGTATTAACACATGACGAAGCCCTTGGATACAAACAAATTGGAAACACGCTTGGAAAGTACTAAGTAAAAAGATATAATAAGTTTTAGTTTTCGCCAGACCTCTGAGAAACTCCATATCTCCCTTATGATAAAAATAGAATTGAACATTTGTATATACAACAACATTATCATACATAAAACCGCATTTTTCGAAGCTCAAACGCACAGACGGTTGAAATGAGAGATTATTACAGACTGCTCTCTATAGGTGATCAGACGTCGTTAACCGGGTGGTGTTTCGTAAAAGTTGATGGGGGAGGGACGGTGGTTGTCATGGTTAATAACGCCCGCTTAGACTGCAATCGAAATACCTTGGTTGTTGGTTGGTTTCTGATGTCGCCACCTAACCGACGGTCGCGATAGCAACAGATCGCTCGGTTCATAAAAGCTCTTTATATGATTTCTTATATTATCAAACATTTTTCCTCTATTCAAAGGGATTTTTCAAAAGGTAAAATCGCTTTGAATTCAGTTTGTGAATTTAAATGTTGAAGCTTAAGATACTTGCGAAACTGCTACTAAGAAATGGTAACCAATTTTATTTCCTTATAAAGTCATCTCATTGAAGCGGGTACAGGAAATGTGTCGTTCTCTTACCTATTGATTAGATATTTGATAAAAGACACAACAAAAAATTATGTAATTTTTTTAGGCCTTATTCCTGAATGTTTTTTTGTATAAAAAAGTAAAATATAAAATAGTATTTACTTATTTTTTATCTAAAAATTCTGTAAATTTAAAAAAAATGTTTTATCTTTATATCGATCTATTTACATACGATTTTTTTCTTTATATCGATCTATTTACATACATAATTTTGATTAGCTTTAAACAGTTTTTACTAATGTTAAAATGAAATAAAAATAATTATTTTCTGTTTATTTATTTAAAGTACAACTAATAAGATTTTCTCAATGAAAACGACGAGATCAAACAAGACCGACTGAACAACGTTATTAATTTATCTTACGAACTGAAAGTATCAGAGCACTCTTTACAATTCACTATTAATATTTCCAAAACTTTTACGAGAATACTTAAAACTCGCGGGGACTACTTAAGCAATAATTCAACAGTAGGTCGAACATAACTTATAAATTACCATTTTCTTATTCCATAAATTGATTAATATTAAGAAAAAAGAATAGTTTGATGATTTTTTTTTGTGTTATGATCTCACAGAAAAACTGATTTAATTTAAGAAACTGCTTTTTTCGGAATCCAACGTCCTAGTTTGTTGACTTTATCTATACAAGTTTTCTTTATTTTATTCGACTAAGAAAAAAACCATTTTCAAATATATGCACCTATTTGTATATTGTAAAAGATTCCATAATCCTCACCGTTCATATTTTTCGACATTTAATTTAGATAAAAAAAGAATAAAGCATTCACTAATAAATAAATAAAAAATATTTCTGCATTTATGATTCAATACGGCTTCGAATTATGAAGTTCGGTCCCCAGTTCACTTTGTGTTTGTGTAATCATATGCCACATTGACATGTGTCGTCCTCGAAAATTAAGTCCCTCTGCGTAGGGTATGTTTACCCGTCCGAACATCAATAAAGTGCCTATACGAGCGTGACCTAGACTATATTATAGTGATAAGCTATAAATTTCAACATTTCAGAACAGTATGTTTTGAAGCAAAATAATAGTATGATTGCTTTTGTTATTTACAAGATCTAATATTTGTTCTATGCCAATATGAATGGAATTTATTTTGAAAATTAACTAATTCTAAAATATATGTGCTTCTAAATAAGTTCAGTCGGTTATTCAGTCCGTGTATAGGAAATACACTTTTATGCAACCAAAACATATAATCTTTTTTTTCAAGTGTTATTCAACATTTAGGAAAGAATAATACTAAAGAAAAAACGTTGCGGGATTAGAACCCCCGCGCTCTTGGAAACCGTCCAAGCGTTCTGACCACTAAGCCATACGTTCTCATCTAGCTACGTCGAAATTATTATACGCTTGACATCTCGCTACATTAAAATGTTTATACGTTTTCTAAATGCGCAAAAAACATAAAATAACCCTTTTACTCTTCTTTGACATTCATATGTAATATTAAATTGCTCGTAAGAATTACTCCACTACAATTATGTTTTCTTTTGTTTAAGCTATTTATAACAGAAAATTATTTGAGGTTAAAAAGCGTAAAGAAATGTTAACGCCATTTAAAACACTCGGTTAAGTCAGTACCACGTTGCCCTAAACCAGGTCAGGTCAAGGTAACGTGTATGTATGTACCACATGTAAAACCTGTATTTACAATTCAAATTGCCTAAAAGTTATATTTTCTTTCAACTCTAACTTAATTATTGTTAAATAATAAATAAATTTAAAAGTTGTTTAATAACATTTTTAACCGTGCTATTAATGCAAAGTATTTACTTTAAGAAAATTGTCCAATTAGTTTTAGTTTTGTTTTTTGTATAACAAATATTGTAAAGATTACAATTACAGTTGTATATTTTACGTACGTACGTAAAAATATTTAGTAAATACCACAATAATATAATATAATTTTTGTCAATTACATGATTTGCATTTTTTCACATAATATATGAGCCCTAGCATCTGTTTTAGGGGTAATATTCTGATTTCAAGAAACCGTTATAGCTTGAACGCAAAGGAATGTAGGAAAGAGCAAAATGTCTATGAAATCATATTAAATTACCATTTTATGGAGCTACTTCGTTATTTGTAATTGGTTTTTCTTCTTATTGCGTTAAAAGAAACAATTCTGAAATTGGTACGCAACCCTTGATATGCGAGTCGGACTCGCATTTCACAGGTTTTTTTTATTAGTCATTAACATATAAACTTAAAATATAAAAAATATTATATAACATAGTTAAAATTTTGTGTTCACGTATGATGTCATATAACAATGTCGTATACTCGTATATATATTTTATGAGGCTCGCAATGGATTACAAATAGGTTTTTCAATCAGTTTTACACATAAAATTATTGATTACGGCTTTAACATGACATTAAATTTTCAGCAAAAATAAGAATATGTAACTTAAATTACTGTAGATATAAAAAATATGGTTTAAATTATATTCCGATACGATATTCACAGACAGATCTGCGGTAAAACGCAAAAATGGGGTGAATCTGTTACAGAATTTATGCGTAAAGATAGGCAATGGCGCGGCTCATTGCTTTTTCACTCGGTTACTCAAATGTAGATGGATGAGGGCGGTGAAGACGCTGCCAGAGACAATTGTCAACCATCGCTCAGTGTCCCCGCTAATTGAAAATTCGCACAAGCTTCATTTAAATCACCATCGACAAGAGAAGACGCGACGCCACTCAAAATTAAACCCCGCTATAACTTGATTGTCTCCCACCTCTGTCACAAGTCGGAACACTAAAGGTCGTTGAAAATTGCGTAACTTTACAAATTTGACGATCTAGCTAAAGTTTGCTGGGTAGAATTCTTAATTGGAGTTCTCCTAATATAGAAATTCAACGTTATATTTCGTAATAGTACCAATTACGGATCCCTTATTACATAAATACCCTTTAAAGTGGAATCGGGGAAGGAAGAGGGCGAGAACGGAAGAAATTTCCGATAACAAGGAGCTAAGAATGGGGAATTATAAAATATAACATACTTCTGATAACTTGAATTTTCTTTTTTTTATATCCTTGCGTATCCGTTATTACTAAACATAATAACGTTTCAAAATGTTTATTTGCCATATTATGCTTTCATAAATATTTTTAACAACAATTTTTATGACAAGGTAACTTTGGCATATGACTGTTTGAAAAAGTCAAAAAATACATTAGACCGAGTAACGTTCGCGGCCATCATCGAGGAACAATTTCCTGCAAACGTTTTTGTTCATTTCAAAACAAATTTGACATTAGTAGAAAACCCGTGGATGTGTGGGGATGGGTACGACCCGTATTAAAATATTTTAAACAGGCAATGAATATGCAGAGACACGGCGCTGGGTGCCGGCGGTTAACGGTTTGCACGTTTTTGGACCAGTCGCTAATTGCAAATGTACACTTATGGTGAATGTAATTGCTTTCGCTGATAGCGGATATGTTGAGTTTGCTCTTCGATTTTTTTTATTATTAATAATAATGATCTTGGTTATCTTACTAACGACATCAGTAACCGATAAACGTCAATGATCAAACTTTTTTTAACTTCCCTAAAATAGGAATATAAATGTAATTTGCTTAAAGTGTTCACAACATTAAAAACTAAGCACAATATATTTGTTTTTCTAACTATCTTATTCAAAGACGGCAAATTGAAACGTATATAGAGCGAGAATATCTGCATTTCTTAAGGTAATACTTTTTTGATTTTGATAGCTATTTTTTTAGGGTTCCGTACCTCAAAATGTAAAAAAATTGTCCATCTGTCCCTCTGTCAAGACCATTTATCTTCAGATCGCGTAGTGGTATTAAGCCGAAATGAATACTAGATATTCAAATCTATGGTCCCTTGAAGCATAAAAAAAATCATTCTTCAAGTCAACGCAATAAAAAGATATAAGCATTTCTGCATCATTTTTGCTTCATTTTGTATGAAATTCTCCACGTAATCAAAACCTGTAGCGTGGACCCACAGTTATAAGATTTGGTACAATTAATGTAATTATTTAATAATTTTTAAATATTTTAAACTTTAACCTATCTATTCATATCTGTAATGAAAATCTAATTTCACCTTTACCGTACCCTATGTCATTTTAACATAATGTAGAGAGCTTGAGATACTAAATCTAAATGAACTTGAAGCATATATTATTTTTTATGATAGATATACCTTAGGAAATCTGGAAGTCAGAACTGTGTCAAAAGTGATACTAAATACCTACCATTGAAATAATTCTATACACACAAGTAAATGATATATATTTTATCTTTACAGGGCTACCTAGGAAGAGGTAATTGGGTGAAGAAAATTTGTTATAAATATGAAAATAAGCGAGAAAAGTTTAAACGAGCTTAAGTCGTTATATTTTCTAAGTTTACAACGAAAAATGACGAGAGTTATCTAAAATCTTTTCTGAATATCTATCTACTCAACGATACCCTGCTTATGATAGTTTTCCATTTTTATTTTATTCGTTTTGACGATATGTCGTTGGGATGTCCCTGTGGAAGATTGTGTATTGTCTTTATGACACCCGTAACGTTAAGACGAACCGAGTAATATAAGAATCAAAAAAATTTATTAATATAACATTATTATTGCCAATTATAATATATTATTTATTAATACAAACGATCGTTACTGACAAACAAACTTGAACGTTCAAAGATCAAGATCGTCATTGAATATGAAGATAGACAGGCAACTGAGACTAGCCCGAGCGAAATCAAAGTGCGATTCTCTGTACACTATATCAAATGAGCGCTCGAGGAGTTGTAGGTATACCTACTATTGAGTCTTTTCAAGAGTGATCAAGGTCGGATTGAGGCGGGCAGCGGACGTATCTATTCAATTAATGAAGTCTGGAGCCAAGTTAGCCAGTCCCTCGATTTATTCTGCACGTAAACTGTGAGTGTACTTCACGAACCTCGCCCGCTCATGACTAAGTTGCAACAAAATGTAATATACCTCCTTGAAACGGATTTCTATTAAATTATTCCTACATCAGCGGTCAATTTGTAGCGAAATTGGAGTACGCTACTACGAATTTAAATTGTAATATTATAAAAAGTGTTTCTATTTGTATTAGGTGAACGCTAAATCTATATACGTACTCGTATGTACATACAATCAGCTCAATTTGCTCATGCTTCTGTTACATTATCCTAGCATCCACCTGCGGCTTTACTCGCTCGTCGCTCGTCAGTTAAATAGTTAAGAGAGTTCAAAACAAACCACGTGTCTGTAGTGTTTAGTCAAATTTATGTATTCTCATATATGTATTCTGTCTTAATCGATAATTAGGTGTCGATTACTGAATGTTGGTTACTGAGGTTTTAATGTCGATGACAGGGGCTTCCCCTATTTTTGGCTATAATAAATAATATAAATTAAAATCCATTTGAAAAAATATTCTTTACTATCTTAATAATGCAATATTATAAACAGAGGGAACTTAGTGTTAAGATACTCCGTTCCCCAATTCTGGAGGCGCTCAGTGTTGAGACCTCAACACGCAATGACGCGCCGCGCTTTGCCTCGAAACCAGAGCGAAGAAATGAAAATATAAATTGAAATAAGTATTCCATTTACTCGAGTGGGGATCGAACCCACAACCAGTCGGTTTTACAGTTACATTTCGTGCCCCTAGGCTAGGACTGGCTTCTAATGCTTTTAATATTTCAAATAGCGATTCTATTAGTTAGATTAGACAAAAATTATTTTTACTTTTATTTTCAGCTATGAGTAGGTACTACTACTAACTAGCTAAAGGTGGTAAATAAAGTTATATATTCAAATTATCTTTCTACTTATTCAATAAGTAATTTACATTTCCTCCTTATGGTAAGATTGAGTAAGTCGTAGAGTTTCATCATTCAACTCCTAAATCCTTGAGTTCGGACGAAAAGTAGGACATAATGTGTCTTGATGTTTTCTCCGCCTTTACTTAAAGCATGATGCTTTATAATAATCTATTGAAAGCTAAAAAAAAACTACAATATATGAATATATTTCTTACTTCACTGCAGGCAAAATAGATAATACCTGAGATGCGATGCTGCAAAGCGCAATGGAATTATTGGATTAAAGCGAACTGCCAAGGGATGTCCTAGTACTGTTTAGCCGTAGTGGCAGTCTACTGTTATCTTAGTAATTTATCCATTTACAGTAAAAGATCTATCACTAATATTGATGTAAAGATTTTTTATTTTTATTAAATGATAAAAAATTAAAATCAGCTTCACGCTGTATCCCGCATACAGCAGGGTAGGCAGAAGGAACCTAATGCTAAGATAGTACCTTCCTCACTTTCCGCTGGAATCAAATTATTATTATTTAATTTAAATGATATTTAAAATAAAATTAATATAGCTTCATACTGCATCTGGTATCACATAGCAAGGTAGACATGGGGAAATTTCTTCATTGCCTTTTTTTGTTCTCCACTTTCCGCAGAATTCTCGAGGCTTTGCGTGTTTAGTGGGACTCAATGTCACGCTTTGCCTGCAGTTACCAGAGCGAGGACAATGAAAATATAAATATTTCATTGGCCAGAGTGGAAATCGAACCTAAAACTGTCGCGTTTATAGTCGCATGTAAGTGCGCATCCGCCATTCCCTAATCGGGCGGAAATTGATATAAATGTTATATATGTAATATTTAATATTATTGAATATTATATATTCAAGGCAATATACAATAAACGTACAAAAAATATTAATTAAAATTTTAAAATTACTCTTTTTTAATAAATTATTCATTAATTTAAAGTATGTATATTAAAAAGTTTCACACGGAAAGTGATTTAAAAAAAACATCAGCAGTGAGTGCACTGTATGTGATAGCGTTTCGAAATACTATTAAATATTCTGATATAAAATTTAAGCCCGGAAAGTAATCTCCACAAATGGGCACCGCTTAGCAGGCCATTTTGCCATTTCGATGCATTTCCTCTTGGAAATTACTATCATTTGTTAAAAAGGGACGAATGCCCTTAAATCGGTCATAGAGACGTAAATCGGGCAAAGTGGGTGTAATTTGTCGTACTAATTGTTGGTAGATATTATGATATAACACGAATAAAACCGGTCAAATGCGAGTCGGACTCGCGTAGCAAGGGCTCCGTACCAATTTCAGGATTGTATGCCAACAGGAAGTACGTGAAAATGACAAACTTCAATTTGCGGACGTATGTATTCATTTTGTATGAAATGAACTACAATTATAAGTTTGTAATTATTTTTTCTGTTAAATATCTATAATAATTTTTACTTTTATAAACTAATCTCATTATAGCTTCACTTTGATCCCTAGCGGGGTAGTCAGTGAGAACGGAGCGCCAAGCGCTCTTCATTTGTATTGCAAGATCTCACTTCTTGCCATAATTCATAATTGTAGGTCCACGGGAAGTACCCTATAGGTTTTGATTATGCGGCAATTTTCATACAAAATGCCTGACTTAAAAGCTTGATTTTTTTCTATGCTTCAAGGGACCGTAGTCTAGAATATTTGACATTGCATCTCGAAACATCCACGCGAGTCTTGATAGACGGACAGATGAACAGACGGACAACAAAATGATCCTATAAGGATTCCCTTTTCTTAGTTTTAAGATACGGTACCCTAAAAAATATTTACGATACTTTGAAGGGTACAATGCTAAATAATAAAATAGGTAAGCTATAAAACAACCTAAAAGATGCTAAATATTTTCCCATTTTCTCGCAGCGATGACTCGGCTTCAAAATTTTGCTGAATTGCGAATCTTCTTGGAACCGTCTATAAATCTGAACATAAAAATAAATCCCCGCAATCAAATCGCGAACAGCGAAAAAAGTAAGGTTGTTTGTTGATATTCCAGGGGCCTACATGAATATTGTTTGGAACTATTTTGTAGTGGAATTGTATGAATGTAAATATTTAAGTATAGATATACGTGATGTCTCCTCATAGTATTTGACATTACAAAAAGTGAGATGGAATCGTGGCGACAGGTGACAGATTGTAGGTTAAATTTCCAATAGAGGAAATTAAATATTTTAATTCTTTTGCTCTAGTGTCGAGGCAAAGCGCGGCGTTGAAATCCGCCACTCAACACGTAATACCTGCAGAAGGCAACGGAAAGTGGGCAGCAGGAGTGTTTTAACATTAGGCTCCTTTTACCTACCCTACTACATGCGGGATACGGCGTAAAGAGGATATACATATATAGATTTAATTTGTTATTATAAAGAAAAACTATTTAAAAAACTAGTCAAATATACGTCTAAACAATACAAACACTGTTTTATACTTTATTGTCGATGGCAAGCTCATATCCTGGCCCATCCATGAGACCTTAGGGGATAGGAAGTGAAATAAAAAGGTTATAAAATGCAAGAAACCGGAAATGACTACACCCTGCATAACTGTGGGGGGACACACTTATACTTGTATATAGATATGGGAGTGGCTAGTATATTCTAACAATTATATAGTTTTATTTTCTTTAGCTTTTGATCATTAAAATATTATACGAACTTAAGATAATAAAAAATGCTTGCTTGCTTGTTTTAATAAATAAAATATCTCTACAAGATAATATTTCAATAAAAGTAACTTCAAATTGGGAATACAACGTAAAACGATAGGCAAAATGATGACATATTCATTTCATACCGATATAGTTTCAATTTAAATATATATCCCAAAAACTGGTTTATGAATGAAACGTTGTTGGGTGGCAACTTCAATGAGTAACAAAACAAAATTTTGTTATTTTATTATATTTGTATATTATTATTTACTATTTTGTAGCGCGGTAGGCGAGCGAGCATCTGCTCCCCACTTTTCGCCGAATTATGGAGACATTGTGTGTTGAGTGACGGAACTTAACTCTTTTTTGCCTCGACACCAGAGCGTAGAAAATGAAAATTTTATTTTCTGGAGGGAATCGAACCCACAACTTTTACAACAAACAGCCTCTACGCAACGACTTGCCTCTCAATTTACTTATTTAAAATGATAAATAAAACAAAAGGGCAGCAGCAGTCTTTACATTCTATTGATCCCTCTTAATTACGAGTATACTACTAAAGCGTAAACAATAAAACATTACAATTAATTTACATGAACACTTTAACTTAATAGTATAATATACTAATTTAAAATTCGAACACAGCAAGAAGACATTTTCTTCTCACCAACAATCGAGACATCGTTTCCTTTCCAAAGTACGAGGCCATGTCGAAATTTGGAGAAGCAAAATCGTATTTAAGGACCATTTACTAATTTGTTTGTGATTAGCGAAGCGTTACTTTTGATAGAAGTCCCATAGCCCGGTGACGCCAAGAGAAAAAGGTGTTTGCCAGATTTATTACCTTCCATTTCGATTTGTTTACTCAGTTGTTCAGATCCAATTACTTGGCACTGTTTCTGTACTTAATTAAAGGGACGCCTGATCACTCGCCCGCTGCGAGGCTTTGTATAATTGCTATTGTTTAGCAAATGAAGACAAATGAAACTTTAATTTAATGACACTGTCTCTTTCAGACGCACGGAAGGAGTCGCTGTTCGCGAGGCTTGCGCAGTTTAAATGAAATGTTAGAACTGAGACGATCACGTGTGATTGGAAAATATATTGCAGTAGGCACTCTTATGAGTATGAAGTATTTAGTAACATTTATAATAATATGAGTAATATATTATAATAGTATGAGTATGAAGTATTTAGTAACATTTATAATAATATGGGAATGTTTTTTATCTTTTAAAATCATTTCATTATTTTTATATTTAGAAGTACCTACTGAAGACTCTAGTTGAGGTTTTTAAAGTATTTAGCCAGCCAATATAGAGTTAGGAAGTGAGTTCTATAAGCGCGCTGCATAAACTGCGAAAGATTTTTCATAGAAAGAATTATTAAATAGAGGGAACGCAAGCTTTCTTAGAGTGACACAGGAGGAGATCTGTACGATCCGTACTTGGAAATGTCAATTGAAAACGCTCCCTGAAGCAAGGAGGAGAAAATAACTTTAAAATGTTAAAAATAATAGTGCGAATGGTGCAGGTTACGGCGTAAGCCAATTCACTTGCCGACGGAAATCAGACACGTGGTCAAATTTGTGTAATCCAAAGATAAAACGAATACACATATTCTGAAGTCGGTCAAGTTTGTCTAGAATTTTCTCATTAGCTTCAGGATAACAAACATCAGCGTAATCTAACAGTGGCAAACGTAGAGATTGAGCAAAAGTGGTTTTAGAGCACATATTCAATATACAAATAAAGTTTTTATACTGTTTTATTATAATATAGATTATTTAATATAAATATTAATATTAAATGAAAAACAAAATGGTGTCCAGACTAAGACCTTTAAACGAAGCTAAGCTTTTTTACTTTACAATTTCAAATAGACCTAACTTCAAAATGAAATCAAATCAAATCAGATTCACGCTGTATCCCACACGCAGCAGTGTAGGGAGAGGGAACCAAGTGTTAAGACACTCCATTCCCCACTTTCTGTCGAACTCTGGAGGCATTGCGTATTAAGTGGCAGAACTCAACGCCGCGCTTTGCCCTTTGACTTACCTTCTATATAGATAAACATATTATTTACCTAATTTCATAGAAATCAAAGCAGAAGACAATTACACAAGTTACGTACGAGTAAGATCACCACGTGAAACGTTGTTAGAACATTCGATTAGCTAATTTCATATTTGCCTGCGTCTCAAGGCTCAGTCGTATAATGAACGGTAACGAAGTTTGGCGTTCAGAGTGTAACACTTTTAATTAACTTTAACTGACTGCATTTTATGCATGCGTTGTTCAGGAATATTTTACTTAAATGTGAATATCAAAATGAATATGATTTACTTACATAATATTTTTGTTTAAAATAGTCATTTTTTATTATGTAAGTTGAAGTTTTTTTATTCACACACAAAGCAAGGAAGACTGGTAGATTAATGCTTAGACATTTTCGTTCTACACTTTTCACCGAATTCTGGAAAATATTAAATATTTCCTCGAGTGGGATTCGAACCCGCAACGTATCGCGTTTACAGTCGTACACTTGTGCCCCTGCGCCACGATTGGCATCGACTATGTACATATTTTAGATACGATATACTGTAGTTCGGAGCGGCCACTAACTAATCAATATAAATTCATAAAATAATATCGTTTCAAAATCTAACCAATTAAACATTCTTATAAAACTACTACGAATATACTTTTTGATTTTTAATCCTAATAAAATTTAATTCATATAAACTTTATACGCTGCTCGAAAGATTTCGTAGTACTGCAGTGTGTAGTACCGTAATTCGATTCAGTAGCGACCGGAGCGGCATACTTTTAATTGACCGTAACTGCATTGGCTTCAAGCGTTATTGCGTTACCGTAGCTTCCTGTTGCTGAGTTAAAAAGTTAAACTGGAAATATCTAAAAATATGTATATACCTTTATAGATTGAAGTAAATTATTGATGAGAGGAAATTGAGAATTAATTCAAATTAAACTTATCGATATTAATGTATGTATATAGCACATGATATGATGAAACTCCTTTTTTTTCGATCCTATAAAGCATACAAAATACAAAAAAACATGGCCTTGGGCATTGTACTCGAGAAAAACATTTGAGTGCTTTAAATTTTAAAGAGAATACATAAATAGGTTTCTTACTATTAACTCGTTTATGAAATGTAGTTACAATAACGTCAATGATTATTATAAAAAAATAGATATTGGAATTTCCCTTTCAATCCACAGGGACGTGAATTAAATTCAGTAATTGCCAAACACCATAATAAAACCTCTTTTTTTGTAAATCGGATCTTGAAACTAAAATATTATTAATAAATATGCCTGCCCTATCCATAATCTACTTTATTTTGTTAGTCAACGTTACACAAAGCTTTCAAAATTTCACTGTACTACATTATAATTACTTTTCCATTAAGCAATTTGCTAAGTACGATAAGTAACCCAAAATAAAAACAAAAATCCTGCGAGCAAGTAACATAACAGGATATAAACTTAGTAACTTTGGTAGATTAGTGTTTATACGTTACGGTAGTGTCTCACAGTCCCCTTTGCATATTTTCGACTCGTTGGCGTAAACCTGTTAGGCTAACTACAGCTCACACGAACGTTGTTGATGGCAGCTAGCCTGGCGTAACAACTCGCTTAGCGTGCGAGAGAGATGGAAAGATCGAAGTAAAATCACCATAAAGGAAATTACATTATTTTTTTATTAAAATTTTAAAATTATCAAAACTGAAAAAAAGTTATAAAGAATATGTAATATGATTAATATTTTAAATCTTGATCTAACGATCTCTCAAAATGTGTTTGTGAGTGTGTTATAAAGTGATTTACAATATTTTTCATGACTGTTACAGTTGTGAGACTTATGACTACTTATATGACAACGTAGTTGTACCGTGACTTGTTTATTTATCAAAATCGTAAATGTCGCTAACAGTAGTCTAAGGAGCTTACAAATTACAAATAACTACCGGCTAAAACAAGGATTACAACTAGATATGCAATCATGAATATATTTAGAAAAAGATACATTTACAAAAACCCTTATCGATTACCTAAATAGAAAACTCTATACAAAATGTACCTATAACAATCTGGTTAATATATTATAAATTAAATATGAAGGGCAGTTTATATAGCTACATATCAATATAGTAATTTTTGTTCGTTATTTTGTGTATTATGTAACTGTAGACATTTTATGTCATAATAAGGTATCAATATAAATTCAGAATTTATAAATCTATAAAAAATATACTCTAAAATTCATGTAGTTAAAATTATTAGAAAGTTTTATAGATATAGAATTTGAAAGTAATTAAATTCATAATTAATGAAAAAAGTTAAGCTACCGTGGTTAATAAAACTAAAGAGAAATCTCTTAGCGAAGCAGTATATTTACCTTAAATAAATCATAAACCACATCTTAGGAGTAACTTAGATTAGGTTTTAATTTTCAAATTGATATTAAATTTCAAGAGCTTGTGTTAATTACACTTTTATCTTTATTACAGAATATAACGCTAAGCCATAAATGAAAAAATATTATAGATTAATATAATTTTTACTATTTATTAAAGTTTCACTGAAAAGAAAAGAGGTAAGAGGGAGACCTCGGTTGACCTTCGAAAACACAGTATCAAAGATACTGGAGGAAGGTCGCGTAAAAAACATGAACACCCCTCGGAGGGCATGTATAAAGAGGTTGATGACAGCCGACGAGGCGAAAGAGACCGTAGCGTGTGGCGCTCCGTTCTCTCTGACCACCCCACTAGGAATAAAGCGTAAAGCTAGTTGTAGTTATAGTTTACTGTAAAGAATGAGACCAGGCAGGTGCACACGCGACTGTTAGTGGATTTGATTCCCATTCAAGATAATGAAATATTTAATATTTTAATTTCTTCGCTCTGGTGTCGAGGCAAAACACAGCGTTGAGATCCGCCACACAACACGCAATGCCTCTAGAATATACGTGGGATACAGAAGTATTTAACACTTGGTCCTCTACTATATGCGGGTTTAGCGTGAATTTGAAAAAAAATTTTAAGTTTAATCCAAGAACTAATAAATTTGAAAACAATTTTATCACAATGTTTTTGTGATTGATACAAAAAAAATAATAGATTTTAAAATGATCACACACTAGAGCCTTTGCCTACAATTTTCTTTAGTGACCAACTTTGCTCACTTCGATCACTAATATGATTTTTAAGTTTCATTTCTCGTTTTAAGTAAAACTAATCAACCTAGATTTTTTCTATTTCAATTTACGACACTTCTCTGACACTACTACTGCTCTTGATTTCAAATGGCTTTGATTCGATCAAAAAAAAACTCATCCACCACTTTTTAGGACAGCCAAATGGTTAAAAACGGACTCTTTTTGATTTGTCAAGTCTGTCTATGTCTCTGTCCGTCTGTATTTCATAGCTATTTTATTTCGAAACTATTAGAACTACATTTGATATTTAGTTGCTAGATTTATTCTGTAAGCCGTATCACCACTTTGTTGTCCGTCCGTCTGTACGTCTGTCAGGACTCTTTATCTCTATATCGAGTAAAGCTTTTAAACTGAAATCAATATCAAATATTTAGATCTATGGCTTTAAGCACAGATAAAATCAAGTATGTAACTAAGTAACCGCAATTAAAAGATACGAGCATTTTTGCACTTATTTTGCTGCATTTTGTGTGAAATTCGTTGCGGAATCAAAATCTAAAGGATACTTCTCGTGCACTTACAATTATGAAATTTGGCACGAAGGAAAGGAAAAGTTCCGAAAAGTGAAATTTTATAGATATTTCATAGAAAAAAATCATTACAAACTTAAGTACAAATAACTCACTAATAAGTGCATATAACCGCAAACTTAAATTGATAAACTTCAACTTCAACTTTCTTTACCTTCAATTCTGAAATAGGTACAAGTCTCGGTGGGCGAGTCCGACTCGCACTTAACCGATTTTTTTAGCTTCACACAAAACTTTGCGTGTTAAATCACGATTCTCAACTCTGCGTTTTATCTTGTTATCAGGATGTGAAAATTTTAAAATTTAATTTACTCGAATTGGAATTAAAGCCGCAAGCATCGCGTTCCCACACACTGCACTGTGCCACTGCACCACGAAGGGTTAAATATTAAATAATTAAAGAAAAATTTAACATTTAATATCGTTTGCAATGTAATATTTAACATAGACTAATAGATTTTTTAACTGTTCATCAATAATGTAACTATAAATATATTGTTATGTTACTCGTAGTATGAAAAAGGCATGCATCTTTTTTATTAGTAGAACATTTTATTAAAGAGTTACAATACATACATAGTTTCATATAAAAAATATATATTTTAATAAAAATTACACTAAAACTAGATGCAATAGTATCCCTAAAGTCCAAGCCACCATTTATCGGACGGGTCATTGTGTTACCGGATCCGCTCAGCCGGTTTCCAGTAATTACATAAGGGAATTCCCCTGGCCCAGCGGTGCCTATTTTTACTTTACAAGAGGTACTTAGGTAAATAACAACACTCTAAGGTAACTAACAATATTGCCTCTATGTTGCACGAACGTTTGGTATATTGGGATTTTTTTATCTTAATTTTTATATATATCTTTATTATTTTATTACAATATATACGTCATGGTACATTGGCAGAAGCGTGTGAATATAAGCGTGATATGTTGTGTGTTCAATTCTCACTCGAGAAAATGAAATATTTAGAGTTATATTATATGTGGAATTTCGCTACTCAACGGAGTGTCTTACCACTAGGCACCCTCTGTCTACCCTGCAGTGTGCGGAATACAGCGTGAAACTAAAAAGAATACAACATACATATAAGTGATAGACGCAGAGAAAATTCTGGAAGTATTGCGTGCTGAGTTGAAAAACTCAAAGCCGCGCTTTGCCTCGACATCAGAAGAAATGAAAATATAAATTTAAACAAACAATTAATTTTCTCAAGTGGAAATCGAAACTACAGCTAGTCGAGTTAACAGTCACACTTTGCACCTCTGCGCCACTACTGGCCTCAATTTTAATACTTATTGATATAATTTAATTATATATACTTCTTTTACGTCATTTGATTTAAGTTAAATATTATAAATATTACACTATGAGATAATTGATATATACATATATCAAGTTTAACATATACATACATAATCCGTCGTAATCTTTTAAAACTTTTAATATCAATAAAGAACCTAATAAAACTGAAATTAGACGCTCAGTCAGCTTCCCTGGCTTCCGACGTCAACACATAATTCAGGGCAAGATTAAATGCCCCTTACCCCCCACCGGAAGCGGAGGCGCTATTAGACAGCCGGACTCTAGCTGCATCCAACTACAAATATCGCATTTCCTATTCTTCCACTGAATATATATTTAATATAAGATAATTTCTTACTTCTAATCTAGTAAAAATAAAAATATTATCTTAATTAAGTTTTATAATGAAATTTGATATATATATCTATACGTGTTATCTACATTGTGGCCAGTCGTGGCGTAGTGGCACGAAGTGTAACTGCAAAACCGACTGGTTGTGGGATCGATCCCCACTCGAGGAGATGAAATATTTACTTA